>MNCI01003632.1:351459-394160 GCA_015680685.1 Gnetum montanum | reverse complement strand
GCGGTTGGCGGGGGCTTGGCGGTGGGATGGGGAGGGCTAAATATCAGTGTGCAAGGGTGAGGGACTCACAATGGCTAGCATGGAGGGGTCTAACCTTCTCTTCCCAATGTTGATTCCTTCATCCCCCTAGGATTGACACACCTTCCTCCCAACATAGAAGCAACAAGCACTAGATTTTGATACTCCATTAACTTCAACATTGACCATGGACTCTAATAGGAATGGTAGAAGGCTCAGTGTGGAAGAACAAAGGTAGTGTGGAGGCTCCCATTACTATTTATATTAAATAGAATGTCCATGGGGTTATGGAACTTTCCATACATAGTAACCCCTTCAATTTGGACATCCATCTTACCTGTACATGGCAGAAATTTGCAGCCAATTTCTCAACTGTGTGTAGCCAATTTGCAGCCCCAATCATGGCTCAAAACATATAAAAAATAAATCAAAAATGTTATTTTAAGGTTGTAAACCATTTTCATTCACACACTTTGGCATTTTGCAGCATCCAAGAGCTCTTACATACTTGCATAAACATAGCTTCTTAGATCCTCCTTAGTGTGGAACCCCTATGGCCCTGTAACACCCATTACCCCCCTAAGATTCATGAGGTTTTGGTCTCCATGTTGTACTCTTGGAATTCTCAACTCCCAATGTAGAGCACTTTGACAACCAAATCTCTCACACTTCTCAACCTCCAATAGTAGCCAACATTGCAGATCCAAAGTAGTAGCAAAAGGAGGTTCAATAACATTAGGAGTAGCAGGACATTCAGATTGTGGAGTTGGTTGCATCGGCTCTAACGGATCCTTAATTCCCATCAAAGTGAACACCTTTTGCTTTCCATGGACACTTCTTATAAACATCTATTGGACTCATTATTTATTTTTTATTAAATTTTTAAGATTTTAGTCTTGTGTGAAATTTTCAATTGCTTTTAGTTTTCAGATCTATATTTTTTCCTTGCATTATTCATTTTTGCATTCTATAAGTCCTTGGGTGATCTACCAAATCATCCAAGGAACCTTAGATTCCAATTTTTTAGAGGCCCTGGGGATTTGGGATTAAAGCTCTTATGTTGAGTTCTCTGGTTTTCCTACAATCTAATTTTTCAGTCATTATAGGCTTTTAGTGCTAGAAGGAGGGCCTCCACCCAATTTCTTCATCAAAATTAGTTTTCCCCATAACCAACGTTGCTCTTCTAGTTGAAATATACATATTTTTTACACCAAAATTCTTTTGAATCTATTTATAACACTACCACTCACATCATCACAACAAAATCCTTAGTGTGGAAGTTGTAGGTGCATGAGTTTTGGATTTTCACAACACCTACTATGAATTTCTTTCCCAAAACTAGAATTAATGTGGTGTGGAAGCTATGCCTACTTGGCTACCAAAATTTTCTCATTTTTCTAACATTGGTGCTTTCAACAATCAAACCCCCATTCCCCATTCATTGTTAAGAAAATTGGCCACTTGACAAAAACCATTTTTGGTGAAAAATCCCAACTTTCCACTTTGATTTTTCAATAACCCCCTTCACCAACATTAGCTAGGAAGGTGTCAGAACTTCTCATCTCATCCCCTTCCTTTTTCCCTACTACACTTAGCATAGAAGCAACTAGAAAACCTAGCATTTATGAGATCTGGTACCATCTCTTCAACTTTCCACTTTTAGCAAAGGGATATACCACAATTAACCCCCACTTACTATTTATAGAAAGTGGCTCATGTTCAAACGTTTTTATCTCTTTTCAAACATTTTAAAACTCCACTTGCTAGAATTTGCATTTTTCCCACACTTTTATAATCTTTTCCAATCCTTTTTAGCATCATAGCCATGTCTTTCCAGTAGTCAACCAAGTTGTCATTCACATTCACTAATAGTAGGTTCAACTAGTATACCATGAGGATATACAATCCCAAGGACCCTACTATCATCGAATGTAGACAATCTTTAACATTGAGGGAAAAGAGTCTTGAATTCTCAGTCATAAATAAAGAGCACTACAACTTCATTTGTGACAAGATCTAGGCTAGAATGTTGATTCTGCAAATGGAAGAAAAAGCCAAAAGGAAATTTAAACTTATATATGACAAAAGTAAGGAATATATTCCCTCCACATATGACCAAATATCTCTTATTAATGTCTATGCTAGTATCTTAGCTCACCTAATAAAGATGGACAAAGAGGATCAAAAGGCTACCTCTAATGGGCAACCAAAGGAGAAGGAGAATGAGTTTAGGGCCAAATCTAAGCCCAAAAATGTCTTAGATACGCTTCTCTAACAAGGAACCCCTAAGACAATAAGGCCCATCTCCACTCCCTTTATCTCTTTCACAAAGCATACCACACCACCTTTGCCCCCACCTCACCTGACCATGTTTGATCCCAAGCCAGTCATCACTATGCTAAGCATAATCAGCGTCATAGTTTAACACCTTTTGTTTCTCCATACCATTCACCACCCAGCCATGGTTTGTATGACCATTGTTGATGGTGGTTACCACCACCAACCTATTGACCTCTTAGATGGAGCCCTCCATGGAACCCTAGGTAACCCAGGGGTCATGTACCCCCTTCATTCCATTTATGCCTTAGGTATTAGCATAAACCTCCTTTTCTCTATTTAGTTCATTAACTACCATTATAACACAACCTCTCCCCTCTATCCCATAATTGATATTACGGCCACAAGCCTCTTAGTAAATACTACAACCCTTCGTTCAAACCGTGGAGCCTATAGGGACACCACAGGGCTTAGATCAGGCCTTTCAAATGATCCAGGACTTCATGGAGAAGTTGAAGAGGCTCAAGTCCTCTACTTCTCAAAGTGTTAAGATCATGGACTTTTACCAGAATGATCCCATTAATCTTGTGATCCCACCCTTGACGCTTTCTCCTGGTGTCCTTATCCCCTAATTTATGAAGTATAATGATGAGGGTGATCCCAACGCTCACCTTATAACCTTTCATTCAAAGTTCTTGTCATTACAAGCCTGGCCACATACTACTATGAGGATTTTCCCTATGTCCTTAACTAGGAAAGTTCTTGACTAGTACCGCACCCTATCTAAATGATCTATATCCTCTCTTGAGGACTTGATATCCCAATTTGTTAACTACTTTAAGTATGACTTGAAGCTCGACACCACACTTGACTAGCTAATAAAGGTCAAGCAGGGATCCCTTAAACTAGTGCAGAAGTTCATCCAATGATGGAATGGTATGCTAAATGAAATACTAGGGCCTAGAGCCAAAACCCATCTTTTGGCTATATTCAAGGAGGGAGTTAAAAATTTTATAAACTCTAAGCTATACTACCCTAACCCGTAGTCCCTTAGTCAGGTGTTCTCCTAGATGAAGAACATAGAGGACGTTGCAGAGGCTAGTCATGACCTTGCCTATGTAGTGTATAAAAATCAACATATCTGAAAGGAAATAGAGAAAAGTAAGTAGAATAATTTAGTCATAGTAACCGTAACCAAAGAGACCAAAATCACTAACCAAGGGCCAAAGGCCAACCCACCCAAAGCCCCTGCTAACAACCATGATAACCAACCATTAATGTCTAGGATCACTACATCAATTACTCCTAGGCTAAAATTCAAGTAGAAGGATTGTAACAAGTACACTAGCTTACCATTGAAGCCATCTAAACTACTAGATCAATTGTGGAAGAGTGGATGCATACAATATAAGCAAATGACCAAAGCCTCTCAAAAGAAGCATGCGAAGCTATGTGAAATAGCCAAAGATCCTACTTGAGCAACAAAGGATAATCTTCACCTACCTAGGTTCTTTAAACTAGATCACTTTTACCACTACCACCAATTTCCTATTCAGGACATAGAATTCTACCTCATACTAGAGGATTATCTATAGAAAATGATAGATAGGGAAGAGTTGGTTCTAGATGCATCCAACCTAATTTGACTACAAAATCTATCGATGCAAGTGTATAAGGACATGTTGAACGCTAATAAAAACCTTTATGTTATATTGGCATTCAACATTAATGATAATATAATTCCTACAAGGGAACCATTCATGATTTGGATGCCCCCTCAAAATGAAAGGGCCTCTTTAGCTTCCACCAATTCAAGATCCCCTTTTGTTGTAAGAGCACCATCATGAATGCCTCCAAGGAAACCTTTTGTCATCATAGTTCCCTAACCCACTACAACTTTGCTAGCCCCCACAACTAAGAAATGATCCCCCTTGGTGGCCAATGCCACAACTTCTTCTTCCAAACCAAAAAATGACAACCAAAAAGCTTCAACCAAGTACAATAAGAAGCCTAAGTAGAAGGCCAATAACAACAATGACTAGTAAGCCAAGTCATGAAAGGAAGTGGGCCCACTAATGTCTAGTCTGATATCCTCAATGCCCATGACTTCTACAACCTAGTCTACTTTTACAAGCAAACCATGGGAGGAATACAAAGGCTAGTAGAATAAGAAAGAGGAAAACCCAAAACCACCTAAGGTTGAAGTATGCATTTTGGGGAACATGGAGAAAGTGAATCATAACCAAGACAATAAGTCCATGACCAATGATAAGAACTTCCTAAGTACAATGGTACAAGTTAAGTAGTCCCTCAAATATAAAAACATAGCCTTGAGCCTATATGACTTGATTATGACTTGAATCACACATAGTCAAGCACTAATCAAAATGTTAACTTCTATCAGTGTTAGTAAAAAAATTCCTACTAATGAGGAATCCATCCATGTGGTAATGGTTCATTCTTTATCAAGGGAAAAGAAGTCAACATCGCTAGTGTTTTGTGATAGTGACGTCAAGACCAACCCCCAAAATGGCAAAGTAACCAAGGCTCCTCTTTTCAAAACCATACGCATAGGGCAATACAAGGTGCATCAAGTGCATGTTGATGATGGTGCCAAAAATAACATTATCCCATGCACCATCTTTTGAGCACCTAGGCTTGATTGAGCAAATACAACATACAATAACATTGGCTCTCGAGTCCTTTAATATGTTGAGGGTAGCTATCAAGGGGTCTATCTCCTTGGATTTTTTGACAAGGAAGTAATTTCCCATAACTACCAATTTCTTGGTGGTGAAGAAGATGCTAGGATTTAACCCTATCTTGAAAAGACCTTGGTTGGCCCAATTACAAGCTATGTCTTCACTTATCCACCAAGAGATTTACTTTCCTTACAAGGGAGGTGAGATCATCATTCATAGTGATAACAGCTATCAACAACGTAGATATAGAGTAGGGTTTTGAAGTGGAGCTTCAAGAGGAAACTTCTAGCCACAAATTCCAATAGCCTGAGAGAGCAAAGAAAGCCAAAAGTGTTAATGATGAACAATGAGATAAACTATGGGAAGATATTTCCTTCAACATCTTTAGTGAAGGGAATGGGGAATACAAACTCATGCAAAATAGACCTTACATGTTTCCTAATCTTTCAAAGATTAGGAAAGGTTTACACAACTGAGGTACTCCTATGATTCTTCCATAGTATTTCTTGTAACCTTTATAGCCATGCATCAATAGCTTGTTAACCTAAATTTCCTTTGTTTCCTATTAAGTATTTTTGCTTACTTTATTTTTTTTTCTTTGTTTTAACCTTTCCAGTATGTAGGCTAAAGACTTACTTCAATTTGCATTTCTATTTATTATGATATTTTTCTTTCTTTATTTTCCTTTTTTAGCATGATATAAACTAGAAAACCCATAAAAACTTTAAAACAAAAAATCACCAAAAACAAATATGAGTTTCCTTTCAACCTAGGCTTACCATGGCCTAAAACTAGCAACATCATATGACCTGCCATGGATTTAAACTAGCAAAACAAACATCATTGGAGGTCCACCATGACCTAAAATTGGAAAAACCCATGGCCTACCAAGGCCTTAAACTTACACCATAGTGTTATAAGACTTTAAACTAGCATCACAATCTACTAAGACTTTAAACTAGCATTATAGTCCATTAAGACTCTAAACTGACACTGTAGTCTGCTAAGACTCTAAACTGGCATCATAGTCTACTAAGTCTCTAAATTAGCACTATGGCCCACCATGGCCTTAAACTGGTGATACACATATGTATAGTCCTCTATGGCCTAAAACTGGCAAGCAACCTTTATCCTATGGCCTTTCATAATCTTATAGTTTAGTCATTTTCTACATAACCAATGTAGCCATTTTCAACATAGTTATTTACAATGTTTATAGCCTTAAAATCTTAAAGCAGTAAAGTTATCAACAACATATATAGCCAAAACTAAAACTTAAACTTAAAATTTAAAACATTTTAAAATAATATATATAGCCATGGCCACACTGTGTGGCAAAAATATTAAAGAAATTGATAAATCATCATTTTCAATGACTATGATATCAAACATTTGATATTGAAGCTACGATATTAGATCCCTAATATCGGGGCATAAGCTTCAATGTTGGATATCCAATATCGTCCCACACATGCTTGCCTATAAATAAGACACTTAGGCACACAATTGAACAACTTGTCATTCATCCTTAGGTAGAATCTTGTAGTTTTTTTTATAGCTTTAGTAATAAAGTGAATGGACGTAGTGTGATGTTGAGCAGTTTTTAGAAGTCTTTAATCAAGTGAAGTGTACTTGAACATAGTTCATGATGGAAATAAAGATCAAGATTGCTTTCCATCATTGTAGCATCCACTTAGCTTTATTGTTTTACTTAGCATAATTCCTACTATTTTCCTAGTTTAATCATTTACATTACTCTAAGTACTTTACTTTCCTTGTTCATAGTAAAGTGAAATGAGTACCACTAGTTTCAAGCATTAAGTATAATCGTTTGGTAACCCAGTAGTGGTTTCACTTGATTCACTTAGTAATTAACTCACCTAGTAATTCTAGTAATGATTACATGAGACCAAGGCATGTATGGCAAGCCAAGAATAAATGTTCATTACTCTAGGCTAGAGTAGATTGTTTTACCATTTCCCTTAGACTCATCACTATTTTCACACTCTACCATTATAGTTAGGAGATATGCCCAACACCACATCAATATATAATACACCTCACGAAGAGCTAAACCATATGCATAGATTATATTAGCTCCATGTGGAAAGACAATAATCCTTAACCTTAACCAATTACTAGTGTAATCACATTGCCTCATCCATAAATTATGATTGGGCTATACATAAACACTCATATCTTGTATGGTTGGGTGTTGGATTACTCCACTACTCATCATTGGCATCGTTGCTGAGGACAAGTCAATGTATGCTTAGTAATTAATTTTAGAACATTCATTGTACTTGAAACACCAAGTCAAACTTTATAATTATAATACAAAGGACACTTAAAATAAATTTCTAATATGGCTTTAGAAAAAAATACAACATCACTTGCCAAGGAACTACAGAAAAGTAATGACATAATCGAAGAAGAGGAAGACTAGACTATGTTGATGTAGACAAGGATCTCATATGCTCATCGTGATTCTTTCTATTCTAAGTTCACATTCATCTTTCATAAAGATAGCCAGTTAAGGTGGGGGAATCTTCAAGGAAACATTATTCTATTACCGAAATGTTCAATACCCCTTATGCTCCAAACTTCTCTCAAGGGGATAAAATTAAGTGAAGAAATTGGAAGGTATCATGAAACCAAATACATGACCTGACCGTATGGACCAATTAATGAGCAATTAAGGAAGGACCATGCCATGGAAGTAAGACATGAACAAGACAATGAAAATATAGTTAATTCTACTATTGTCTTGGAGGAGCTTGATGGAGATGTTTTAATTGTTGAAAAACTCCACCATAATCATGAGTTCTAGTCATAGATGCCTATCATATAATTAGATGAACATATCAAGAATAAATCAAACTCTGAATTAGTAGAGATGCTTAGGTAGGAGGAAAAATACTCAAGGAAAAGGTGGAACTCAAGGCCAAGAGTTCCTACTAGATCTCATAGAGAAGAACATCATAGTCATCACAAGAGGACCAACTGACATCATTCTCATACTACCTCACTTGTATCCTCATGATCATCAAAAGACTCTGGTAGAAGGAGCCAAAAGTATAAGGACCATGATAGGGAAGAGAGGAGAACTCATGACCACCATGACTGTCATGATCATTATGCAAGACATTTTGATTCGAAAGATGAAGAATATGAACAATTTAGACAAAGGGATCATAGAAATCATGAAAGGGATGAGCACAAAAATGGGTACTACTACAATTGAGTGTACACACCCGATGGAGAGGATGAAATCCTAATGATAACTCGTAGCATGATCAACATCTTAGAAGTTGTTCACATCTCAACCAAGCATGTGAAGGATAGCCAAATTGAATGGCTTGACATGAACAACATGCCAAGATTTGAAGATGGCTACAATGATGATCCACAACATCTCCTTCAAGCTTTTTATGATGCCTATGCCCTACAAAATATTGAAAGTAACTAGCAAAAGTTAAATTTTGCTAGTGCAGGTCACTAGAACCTAAATCAATTTGACCCTAGAGTACCATACTAAAACTCTTTAATAGTAAATATTAAACTTATTCGCAAGTGTCCAACTTAAAAAAAATATTGAGGGATGGAAGCAAGGGACTCATGAAACCCTTGATGTAGTAATGAATAGATACTATTCACTATTACATAGATTCCTAGGCCATGGATTTTCACCAAGGAAACAACTCAAGCACATTGTAGATGGGTTGTAGAGAAAAACTAGAGAAACTCTTGCGTTTTATGACCAAGGTAAATTATCATAACTAACTGCACATTGTATCCATAAATTAATTTGAGAAGTTGCAAATGGGAAAGGAGAGCTTAAGAAGAGAGAGTTAGCTGAAGAATATAATAGAGATCCATCAATTAGGAAGAAAGATGTGCAGCTATGTGAAAAAAAAGATGATGAAACCTTGGAAGATGTCATTTAGAAAAATACTCTACCTATTCAAAAATTTGTCAATGATATAGCAACTAAGTTAGAGAAAGTTTGGGATTCAATGGATGAGAAGTTTTCTATTGCCCTAAAGATTGTGGAAGAAAAGGTTGAACAAGCACTTAATAGGGGCAAGGAAAGGAAGAAAAAAATAGCCAATGGAAGAGAAATTTATAAGCACAAAGGAAACGTTGCTACCATTAAAGAATACACTAACTCTAATTCAAAGAAAATAGGAAGGATGCAATATGTGCTAGTATGAACATCTTAAGGGATGTTGTCCTATTATGGCCTACATGCAAGAAATGTGGGGTGTATGCACTTAATGCAAGCTTTGTAATAAACTAGATGCCCATAAGACTATCTTATCCTCAAGGTAATATTAGGAAAACTTTCCAGCCAACATATTATCCAAGAAAAGCCTACCCTTAATCATAGGAGTGATATTAGTAGTAGTGGTAGCAATCGCAGACATGGGTAATGCCATCACCAAGGAAACAATATCCATATAGGCAACTAGACCCTTATGGATATTACATTTAGAATTCAATATCTCTATGAAACACATTCGTTCAAACTTCTTCTCCTTATTATCCATTAGAATACTATAGACCTACTACTCCAAGGATGGATCATAGTCCTTATTCACATTTTCTAGTAGTTGGACCATCAAATTTCCCTTGTAATCCTTCACCACCAAGGCCACCATGCATTATGCAAGGGGAATTTCCACCACAACCACAATAAAGGAGAGCTATAAGGGTAATGAACATACAAGTGGATAATCTTACCAAAAACACTAAGGGCTAGACAAAGAAATGTTCTTTCTTTAGAACAAGTCTAGAAAAGGCTAATAGAGTTAGAACTTCATCAAGAAAGACTTCTCCTACATTAGATCCACCTACCAACTACAATCTTTCAACATCATTCAACAAAAACATGCAAATTGTCATGTTTATAGAGATAGTCATAAACTAGATTAAGGTAGGGTCACTCCTTAAGAAGAGAATTGATCTAGGAGTTTCTTTAATCTATTTACGAGTAGCTCGAAATCTACCATGCAAAGCTCTACTAGACTCATGTTCTAGGGTGAATTTGATATCTTACAAAACATATCAAGCATGGAACCTCCCACCATTAAAGGAGTGTAATATTAGGTTGGAGCTTGCATATCAATCTATTGCCATTCCCTTGGGTTAGATTGAGGACGTGGTGAACACTATTAATGGGTGGTCTTATTTAGCAAACTTTTTGGTAATTGATGTGAAAAATGAAAGTAAGTAATTTCCAATTATCATGTGGAAAGAATGGCTTAGCACAATTAAGACTAAGCTAAGTATGAGAGATCTATCTATTAAGATCTCTAAGGAGGATAAGCATGGAGCCATACACATGCAGCTGATTCCATGCATTACTATTGAAAGCAAAGGATGTATTTGTGGATCAATCATTCTTAGCATCAATACAATTACCATACTAGCCCACAAAAATAGTGAAAAGAAAAAGTGTGTGCATTCCCATTCTAAGAAAATAACTCCAACTAGAAACCTAAAAAGAAATACTACCTCATAATCATACATCAAAAAGGAAAGAAATAATGATTTAGATGATCAAAACTAAACTACCATCAAGATCACATAAGATAATAATAAAAAATTTCAATCAATAAAGATGATAAGTGAATCACCTAAATTGTATGATCTAGGAGACCTAGGGAGCATTCTCTGAATACTAACCCATGAGTTCATTCGTGGGGGAGACACTATACCTTGATTCTAAAATTAATAAGTTCTTTTTCATTTTTTTTACAATTCTTTTTACATTTTAATTTCTTGATATAATTTTTCCAATTCTTTTATATCTTTCACATTCTTCGATATCTTCTTATTCTTTCACATTTTTCATTTTTTAAAATTTTAATATTCTTTAGCATTTTTCAATTCTCTAACATTTTTCATTCTTTGATATTTTTTGTTCTTTAGACCTTTTTCATACTATCTTTTTTCATACTTTGTTTCTATTTCCTTTATACATAATTTTTTATTGTTAATAAGACACATTAAGAATAAAGGTAAGATGTAGTCCAATAAGGTGAAGATTTCTCTATGTTATCAAGTCATAAGAGACTAATTTTTTGCATAATGATCCCACACTATTCAACCATCCATTCCATTAATAATAGGTTCTTACCATGGTCATAATGATATTCTTTTCCATTGTACAACTAAGAACAAACCTATGATCATTATGCCTGGATCAAAAAGTGAAGAACTAAGTTAGAATGTAAAGGATGTGACATCAATGGGATTTGTGGATTCTTTTGGATTACTATTGTGAGTTCTATCATGTTGCTAAAGTTGTATTATATCCTTGTAGATCTAACAGAAAATGGGAGTAAGAGTAAAATAAGTCCTACCTTGAAGGTTGACACAGGAAAAAAAAATAAAAGAACACAACATAAATTTCTAGAGGTTCCACTAGAAAGACATGTTACCCTTGCTTGAAGGTAGCTAGATTTTTAGAAATCTAAAAAATAAAAAAAATTTGTCATGAATAAACTCCTCCCTTGGACAATACATTAAGTGATGATACTCCTTGCAATTGTGGTAGTCTTACAATTGTGACTCCAAAAGATGAAATGATGCAATGTCACTGGAATGTGGTTTGGACTTGGTTTGAATCTTGGATAGAAAGGCTAGTAATTACTTTAACCACTAATAAAACACAATAATTCATTATCCCTATGGTAAGATACCTCATGTCCCACTTTTGACAATCCTTTCTAAGTTCGTCTCATCTCACTATAAGAATAGTCATAACTTGTGATTTTGTGTAACATAGAGTTAAATTTCCAATTTGGTGGTACTAACATGTGTGTTTTGCTAAATAGGTATGCATTACATTCAACTCCTTAAGTGCCTAAGGACACTTCTATGCATGGTTATACAAGGACATTAAGAGTTGGATCCTGCTTTGGGTAGGATCCACTTGTATAACTATTGTATATTATACTTGCCAAGTGATTCCACATCAACTTGAACCTTCTAGCATCAACAAACATCAATAAACCATCCCATATCATTTAAACTAATCATTTTGACAACATGGACTCATTACCCTTCTTATCCATCTTCTGAAATTTCATAGCCTGAGATTCCTTCTTTACACACTATTTGTGCCAAATTTTTAATGAAATATGCATCATCAATCATCCAAGACCCTCTAAATCTCCTCTAAACATTCTATATATTCAAAGAGAATCATTTTCCATCCTTAGAAATTCACGAAAAATGCAAATTTTTGGCACCTGATATCGAATCCCCAATATCAGATCTCACAAAAAGTATAAATAAGTGAACATGTAGCAAATTTTTCATCATTCTTCCATTTGAACCTAAGGAGATTTTTGAATTTTTCTTCTCTGATTTGAGCTCTAACCTCCTAGCTTTCCCACATTCTATCTTGCACATTACTACTCCGATTTTCATGATTTCAAACCTATTTGATCCCGAAGTGCTAATCTTAGTTGTGGAGGGGTGGTAGTGAGGAAAATTTGAGCTATTTGTTAAAAAAACACTAATACTTGGAAGGTAGGATAAGAATGAAAGGAAACTTCAAAATTTTAATGAAAATCAATCATATTAATGTTTTTACAATTAAATAATTTTGTTCCATAACCATCATTATGAGCCACAAATATGAAACGAATAGATAATTGTGAAGGGTTATAAGAAAATCAACCATTATTGGGAAAATTTTGAAATTTTTCAAACTCTACAATCATAATGAAATAAGAACCAAACATAGCTAAGGATATGAGTAAGGTATAGAATTATTAAGAATATATGAGAATAACTTAGTAATTTTAAATCCTTGATGATTGTAGATAATCCTAAAGAGAGGAGCACAAGGAGGACCATCACAAGGCACAAGAAAATAACCAAGAGACCAAGGTAGAGGTTGAACAGAAGGATAAGAACTAGAACATGAGAAGTAGGAAGTCCAATCATACAATATCCATCAAGAAATTCCTAATAAAAGACAAATTTCCCAAGGAGAGATAAAGGAACCACAAGTGTAAGGACAACTCCTCAGATTGTCACAAGACTACCTTCAAGTTATTCAAGAGAGGTCAATTTTGACCATAGTCATTGTGGAGATGAGCTTTGGCCCATTCATGGAATTTACTCCATAAGTAGTAAAGACATAACTTAAGGTGTCACTACTATGGCCTATCCTATTTAATAGTAGAAAATGGTACCTTGTAGAAACCTATCAGTTCTGGCATAATAAGGAAGAGGGCATCACAATCAACATTAAAGGAGTCTTTGTCTCATACTTAATCAAGGTAAGAGCAAAATCTCTAAACATATGAAATGAAGGAACAAAAATAGCACATCTATCCATAATATCATATGCTAAAACCATGAAATTATGGCTAAAATGGGCATATGGCAATAAAGATAAGGGATATAGTGAGCTAACTCTAACTCTAGAGGAGTGAATCTATTTCAAAATTAGCACTTATCATTTGTTCTTGACTAAAGAACTAAATAGGTTATCCACCTATGTGGATAGGGGAAGTGTGATCCTTATGTGAAAATACAGTGCTAGTATTGCACAAATCTACTTCATGGAAATTCAAAGGTAGTTTGAAGAAAGGAAGGTATGAAAGCTAACACTTCCATTTCCTTGCCTGATTAAGAAGTTATGCAAGCAAGTTGGGATCCTAAGATATACCAATGATGTTCCTAGGAGAGCCTAGAATGCTTCATATGCTAAATTTTTAAAACCAACACCACCCATGAAGGATTAGGATGAAGAGAAACAAGAATAAGAGCAAGAGTATTAGCAACAACAACAATAACTTCCACAACCACTATTGTATGATTACAGGCCCTCAATGAGTCATCTATAACATATTGCAAAAACCATAAAGTGGGGAACAAGGGAGGAGGCCAACCTTTATAGAGTTATCAATAATGACATACATCCCATAGTTTCAGCAAATCCTAGAAGTGGACAAATTTCACTACAGTCAAGAGGAGGGAACCAATGGTCACAACAAATCTCTCGAAATGTTGCATCATTCCAAGTGGTGCTAAATACTAGAGAAGGATCCATAGTTGTGGTAATGTAATACGAGGATGTAGTGATAGTAGCAAAGGTGATCATTGATCACATCAAATAATCTTTTAATGTACCTATTATGTTGCCGACAAATCCAACTGGAGCCAGAGATGCTCAAATATTAGCTAGAACCTCAGTGACTCCTACTGACCATGAAGATATACTTAATCAATTGTTGTAGATTGGACAAGTCATGAAAACACTCTTTGACATCCCAAGTGATGTCACTATAGTATAGTCAGAGCTAATCACTACCAAAGAAATATTGGTCATGATAGAGACCAAGGTAGAGTAGGTAGAAGTAGAAATCCATAAACTCCAAGAAGAGCTCATAGCCCTGAGAAATGAACGTAGAGATCCCATAAAATTCATTACACTTGACCAAATATAGTAGTTCAAAAAAAAGCAAATGAACCACTTAATTGAGAAAAATAAGTAGATAGAGAATGAGAAGGAGAAAGTAGTGTCAAATGCCTCAATAGTAGAAGCATAAACGTATTCACATGCTAAGGCACTCACCATAGTCTAAGAAGAAAACAAACAACTTATTGTCGATAATATGAGGCTGAGCACTATACAAAATCAGAAAAATATATTAGAAGAAAGCATCCACTAGTTAAAAGAACAACTAATGAGGGTCAACTAAGACATGAGCCACTTGCCCAAGAAAATAGAATCCTCTCCATGAAGGAGGTAAGCACCATTCGATAAAAATCAGCCATCGAATTCAACATGTGGAAAAATAAGACAAAGAAACATGAAAGGCTTAAAGAAAACTTCCATGATTAGGTGGGAATGTGTAAGAAAATTAATGAAAAAGAGATCTAGATGGCCAAAGCTAGAATCATCTCCATATCGGTACAAAATCCTAACTAGCAGCCCATCTTGGATAGCTATACCCATGTTCACTAGGTGAAAGTGAAAATAAGGAACTATAGATTGAAGACCTAAAAGAGTACATGGGGTTAGCTAATCTTTGTTATGCTAACTTGGCCATGTTAACAGCAAGAAGGCCTAGAAATGATCTAGAACAAAAAGTAGTAACCATGTACACATTGTAGGAGAAAGAGTTTATGGATTGTAAAGATGCTTTATAGAAACTTTAGGTAGCAAACTCTAAGTTAGAATTTGTAAAGGCTAGCTACCAATGGTAGGAATATGTTTCAACAAACCTAGCTAGAAGGTTGTCTGATTATCATAAATTACATGAGAAGGCCAAAGCATCCGAAGAGGAGAGAAGGCTATTTGTAGCCTGGTATGTTAAGGCTAATCAAATGTTTTCATAGCTTCCATGCCCATGGGATATACCAGCTCCATCACACATTACATAATAAGCATGGATAATACATGACCTATGAATAGAGGAGGAAAAGCTTAAGGTGCTCCTAAATTGATACAAGTTCCAAAAGCTTGGCAACAAGGGAAAGCAACCAATGGAAGAGCCACCACCACTAGGAACTACCTAGACTACATTGAGCTTCATCAAATTTTATTTTTTGTCAATAATATCATGTTATGTCCTATGTAAATTTTTGTAAAACACTATTGCAAAATTCAAGATTCATGTATATAGTAGTTAGTGTCATCTAAATATACCCCCCAATCTTGGAAGGAACTCTATCCTCATTTTGTTGTAACTCGAGGATGAGTTTTCAATTAATTGTGGGGATATGATAAATCAAAATTTTCAATATCTATGATATTGGGCATCTAATATTAGATCCTTGATATCAGATCCTTGGTATCAAGACACAAGCTTCAATGTTGGATATCTGATATCACTCCTCACATGCTTGCCTATAAATAAGACACTTAGGCACATGGTCGAACAACTTGTCATTCCATCCTTAGGTAGACTCTTGCAACTTATTTTCATAGCTTTAGCAATAGAGTGAATGCCTGTAGTGTGATGTTAAGTAGTTTTTCAAATTCTTTATTTGAGTGAAGTGTACTTGGGCACAATTCATGATAGAAATAAAGTTCAAGATTTCTTTTCATCATTACAGCATGCACTTAGCTTTATTGTTTTACTTAGCATAATTCTTACTATTTTCCTAGTTTAATCAATTAAATTTCTAAGTACTTCACTTTCCGTATTCATAGTAAAGTGGAATGAGTATGACTAGTTTTGAGTGTTAAGTGTAATCATTTGGAAATCCAATAGTGGTTTCACTTGATTCACTTAGTAGTGAACTTAGTTGGTAATTCCAGTAATAGTTACATGAGCCCAAGGTGTGTATAGCAAGCCAAGAATGGATGCAAATCACTGTACCTACAAGAAGTTCACAAAACCAATAAGTTAAAAAAGGTGACCAAGCTAGTAAAGCCAAAACATCAAAAAACCTATAATAACCATGCCTATCCTTGTAACTAATACACATTGCTCAGAGGATTTTGGAATAGGGTGTGGACTATATGTGCCACCATTAGAGTATTATCAAGGTTGTACTAAGAATACTCTAGCATTCTCCAAATGTCTAAAAGGTAAGGTGTACCAATGGAATCCCTTGTCTCCATCGACTCTCCTACTTCTTGGGCAACTAGATCATTAGTGATGAATCTGGTAATTAGCCTAGTAGACCCTAGTAGCAAGGTCTCCACTATGATCCTACCCATGTCTATGAATAAGTGTGACCACATTGTCACACTAAATTTTTGCAAGAGGTAAGTAAAGAATTTCCTTGTCCCCTGGTCAAAACCACAATGAGCCCTTCTCCAAGATCATGTCAACCAAAGGAGTGTTGGAATTGGGTTGGCCTATAGAGCATAGGATAGTAACCAACTCAACCACAATGAGTATGGGCTTTACCAAGGCCCTACATGGAGAAATAAGAAAACCATTAGGACCATGTTTCAACACTTATAATTTCCTTATGAATTTTGCAAAACATCTTAGTTTGGGGTAAACGTGTCCCTTGTAAAAAATTCTAAAGTGTTTGTTAAAATGTTTTTAGACATTTGACAACTACCATAGCCAAAACATTATAACTAAATTATGCCTCAATTAAAACCATATATCAACATAGAAAACCTCAAAAACCTAGAAATGTCCTTAGCAAAAACATCACTAAAAATAGTTAAAAAATTTTAGTTTTCATGAAATCAACTTCAAAGAATAGTTAACATCTTTAGGCATCCTATTAGCATGGGACGCTGACAAGAAAAATTCTCAACCATGTCAACACTGCCCATCTCCAAGGGGTAAAGCTAATACAACTAGAAATTAAGCCTAACTGATGTAGCCTTAATTAAAAATTTGTTAAAAATTCATCCTAGCTCAAATTTCAATGATTCCATCCAAAATAAATCTTGAAATCACAAGATTTTTATCCATAGCTAGAATAGCCAAAACTTTACAAACATTATTACATGAGACCTAGCCAAAATTACACAACCGTAGTCATCATCATGAGCCCCCTTTCATGCAGGGTTGGCAAACAATTCTCCAAAACTTTTTTTGTGCTCAAAATGGAGTGATTCCACCACTATTTGAAAGATTGAATTGACCCCTACATACTCATGTTTAATAAATATTCAAAAGCTTTGTCATTTGTTTGAAAACAATTCGTGAATATTCATGAAAATCTAAAAAATGGCACAAGCCCTAACTACACAACCTAACTGAAATACCTAAAACTTCTTCATTACAACTCCAAATTAAGCAAGACCACAAATTTTGAAAACCTTAAATTTAGCACTAAAATATTGTAATATTATATTTTAGCAATAATATATTCTTTCATGAAAAAAAATTCATAACTTTACTTGCTTTTTTCACAAAAAAATAATCAAAAATGCCAAATTTCACATAATTTAACCATGAATTAAAGCCAAAATAGCTGAAAAACTTTAAACCCACATAAAAACCATTAAATTATGGGATTAAATTTTTTTATAATTTAATTTTGATGAATTTTATGTCCTAGATTTGACAAAAATGGGCTTACCCCAAAATTTATGGAAAAAAGCACATAGAACAACAAACCTAATTTCAAAGCTAGATCAATTGAAGCCTAAATGATCAAATGACCTTCGATCTATGTAAAATCCATTGAAATACAAGGTAGGATTATTTTTGAAGTTCAATTTAACCATTTTCTTTGCATGTATTTTTAAAAATGGCTCCTATCCTAACTAGAAAAAGAACAAAAACGACTAGAAAAAAATGAAGAAAATGGTTAGGAATGGTCTACCTTTGAGTGGCCATAGAAGCTACTTGAATGGAGACTAGCCTGGGAAGTTTGAATATGTTCTTGGAAGCCTCATCTACCTTCTTAATCCTTGGAGTTTTTCTCTTTCCTTCACATTGCTTCATATTTCTCCACCAATGCTAAATAAGCTTGAAATTTGGAAAGAATGAGGTGTTTATCGTAGCTAGGAGGAAGATCTAGTGCTTCTATGCTGAAGGATGGGTGGTAATCCAAGCAAGAAATCTTTACTAGAGCTCTAGGAAGTACACGGTGATAGAAGAATGATAGTTTGTGCTCAACACTTAGCAATTTGAATATAAAAACAAGATCAAAACCTAAACACCCACTCCATTACCCCTATTACCAATTTTGTGTTCTAGAACTCAAAGTACACTAAGGTGCAGAGGAAAAAAAAGTTTTCTCTATGTTGGGAATGGTGGAAAAGTGAAAAAAAAAGTTTAAATTTTTGGATTTTGGGTGGTGGCCCCACCATACATCTTCATTGCATGGCACTCCTAGCTAGGAAACTCCATCAACATTAGGGTTTTGATCCCTTGTAACACATATAACCATGATACAACCCATCCACACCTATATCCATGCTAGCTAGCATGGAGCTAGCATGGATATCAACCTTCCTTACCTCACAACACTCTCACACTAATTCCCTTGCCATTTTTTGCAGTTGTGACCTACCTCATCCAACCCTAGGCCTTAAAAGGGGGTTAAGTCTTGTTAAAACTTGATATTTTGGGCACCCAAGCTAGGGAAATCCTACCCAATGTGGAGCCTAGCATGGAGAAAGTGGGGTAACATCCATACTTAACCCCCACACTAAAAATACCCATAAAGCCTAGATCTTACCCCTTGGATGGTCCCACATGACCTAGAACCCTTCCAATCACCCAAGTAGCCCTAAAACCTCATCTAATGTAGTCAAAAGTACTCAGAACTTTTGAATTTGGTTCATCCATGCTGCAAGAGGCTTTCTCCATGCTACCCAACATGGAGCTAATGTGGATGGATGGGGAAAAAGTTAAAATAGCCAAAATCAACCACCTAAATACCACTCTTTGACCTACAAACCCTTTGACAACATTTGGTAGCCTAATTTCATCTTAAAACAAGTTGATTTCACACATACAATCTTCTCCACACTGGTGAACCCCTCCTTCATGCTAACCAATGTGGAGCTAACATGGAGGATTATGAGGTATGACATAAAACTATTTTTTAAAACTTAAATTACCATAAATTTTACTTTGATAGACTTGCTACCCCTTCATGATCTCCAACAATAAATAGTTGCTAGATCTAGGGTCAATTTTTGCTATGGAAACCTTCTCCATATTGGTGAACCACTCCTTCAAGTTGCTCAACATGGAGCCAATGTGGAAGCCTAGGGGGCATGAAATAAAAGCTAAATTATGACCAAGAATAGCCAAATAACCTACCATAGTGATCTCTAGATCCTACTAGAGCCTGTCAGAACCTTCAAACATTTTAAAAGAGATAAAAAATGGTAGAAATCCATCACCTTGCTACCATCCATGCTAATGCCACCCTACTCAGCATGGAGAAAAGGGGGAATGCTTGCATGGACACTTAGGAGCCTTCAAATTAATGAATTTCAATGTCAAATATTAATCCTTGATCCCCTATAGTCTTGGAAACTTTAAATACCTTTCAAATCTTGTTGCAATTGGTCCAAAACTTATACAAAAGTTCATCCATGCTAAAGGAGACCTTCTTCCATGATGGCTAGTGTGGATCCAACGTGCATGAAGGGGGGATATCCAAAACTCCAAAGATTGATTCTAAAATTAACTCTTATTGACAACCCAATCCTATTGGAGGCTATGATAGCTAAAACTTAATAAAAATCATGCCATTTTAGGTTTTTCCTACCTTCCATGCTAAGCATCCCTTTCTTCCATGCTAGCTAATGTAGAGTCATCATGGATGTAACTAGGAAGGCTCTTGGAGGATTGCAGATACTTCAAAACATTTCCAAATTACCTCATACCTATCCTACAACCCTGTCAACATTTTTAAAAGCTACCAAACTACCTAAAATAACCAAAAACTATAAAAATATATCCTCCTAAGGTCCTCCACATTGTCCATCATGAAGCCAGTGTGAAACAAGGGTTGATTTACTCCTCAAACCATCTTGAGGCCAAAAAGTAAGGGCATCCTCTCTACTCCATGATGGCTCCACATTGGCCAGCATGCATACTACCCCAAACGTTTTTTAATACTCAAAACCCATTCAAAATGAGCTCAAAACCCTGCTAGGGAATGCACAACTATCAAATCTTGGTTCTAAATGCTCATGCAAACTTGTTTGACTATATTTTAACATAGATTTATATTTTCTATGTTAAGTTGCCTCCCATCCATGCTGGTCAACATGGAAATAAGGGGTGAAGCTTCAAGAGCTTCATTTTGGCCTTTCCGACATTCAAAATGATCCATTTTGATAGACTTGGCCCTATGCTACCTTGGGAAGACCTTGGAACCCTATTTTTAATCCTCTTGATGATGTGCAACATAGTTTCCTTGGTCTCCATGTTGGCTTCATGCTACCCTAGCATGAATCCATCATTGAGGACATTTTCAAGCTTAAGATAGGGGTGCCAGGGATTAAAAATGATGCCAAAAGTAGTCTATTCCCTTCCCTAGTTAACTGCACTAACATGCAAGCCATTGAAAGTCAAAAACTATCCTAAATAAGCTTGGGAAACTATTTGGATTTTCCATCCATGTTGGCCAATGTGGAGCTAGCATGGAGGCTTTAAAAACCTTGCTTGTTTAGTTCAAATAGCCCAAAAATAGCCTTTTTTGATGCCAAAACTTACCTGATAGTCTTGTAGCCTTAAATCATGACTAGCTAATGCCTAAAACTAGCAAAATCTAACTTTATTTTATCATGTTTTGACCAAGATTCATTGTAGGTATCCCACTTTGTCTTATCTAGCCTTGTTTTACCATATCATGATATGTTTTCCTCATTATCGCATTTTTGATCTTTTTTGGCCTCAATACTACCTTTATTTCAATGTTTTTATCTTTATTATAGCCTTGTATGGACTTATTTAGCCTTTTATTGGTATTGAATAGTGGGGTTCGACCTTCCCCAACCACCATTTGGAACCATATGACCATGGCCAGCTTAGGCCTAAAACTAGAATGATGGTCAGCCAAAGCCTTAAACTGGCAAACTTGTGACCTCATTGGACCTTTTTTTATCTTTTTATGCATTATTTAGCCTTCACTTCACCCTTGTTTAGCCTTCATGTCATCTTATTGGTCTCTTTGTATTTCTATAGCCTTATAGCCTTATATAGCCTTCTTCCCTAGTGTTTGCATTTTATAGCATCGATTTGCATAATTTTATAGCATTTTGACATTGTTTACTCATCTTTACCTAGGTGTCACTTAATGTGCTTATGGTTGACATGCAAGATTGAAGTATGAGTACCTAGGAGTAGATCAATTTTCCATTAAGTGGTCCTTACGGTGATGTAGAATGGCATGTCGTCCTTAATTGCCTAGATTTTGAGCCTAAGAGTATTGTTGACCACATAGCCTCTATCGAGAAACCTTGAAAATGGCTTGACAACCTAGTTAAAACCTTTGACCTAGAGGCTAGTGAAAAAATTGAAGACTCTCTAGTTGAAGTTCTTGTTATGACACATAGTGGTGAGGCGAAAACACTAAAACTATGTTCCTCACTAGAACCTCAACAAGCTCAAGACATCACCAAGGTTTTGTAAGATAACATTAATGCATTTGCTTGGTCATATGAAGATATGGCAGGACTAGGCCTACACCTAGTACAACAAAACATCATACTTGATCCTAGCATTAGACTAGTTAAGTAGAAAGTGTGCAAGATTAGACCTAATTTGGCCTTGGTAGTCCATGATGAAATCACAAAACTTTACCAAGCTGGTTTCATTAGGGCTATTAACTACACAAAATGGTCATCCAATATAGTGGTTGTCCCTAAGAATAATGGGAGTATCTATATTTGCATCAATTTCCAAGACCTAAATAAGGCAACTATTAAGGATGACTTTGCTTTGCCTAGCATTGATCAAATTATCAATACTATGACTAGGCATGCCCTACTATCCTTTATGTATGGGTTTTTGGAATACAACCAGATTAGGATCAACCTAGAGCAACAACTTAGCTCAACCTTCATGATCCCTTATGATACCTTTTGCTATATCATGATGCCCTTTGGCCTTAAGAATGTTGGAGAAACCTATCAAAGATCCATGACATATATCTTTAGTGACTACATGTTAGGTTTGCTCAATGATTACATAGATTACATAGCCATAAGTCCAATGTGTCCAACAATCATGCACATGATGTAGAGCTTGTACTTAAATGATGCCTTAAGTATGAACTTAGGCTCACTCCCAAGAAGTGTGTCTTTGGTATCAAGACTGATAAGATGCTTCTCTTTGTAGTATCTAAAGTGAGGATACATGTCAATCTTGATAAGGTTAAGACCATATCCAAGTTAGCAACACCTACTAATCTTAAGAAGCTTCAGGGATTACAAGGTAAATAACTATTTATCCGTAGGTTTATCGCTAGGCTTACAGATAAGTTACAATTCATGCAACACTTGCTTAAGAAAGGGATTCACTATGAGTGGATGAAATAATGCCAAGAGGCCTTTGAAAACCTTAAGCAAGAGTTGTCACAAATACCAATAGTCTATCCTTTGTAAGAAGGTAAATCATTTTACATCTACCTTGCTATCTCTAACATGTCCATTGCCTCTCTACTCTATCAGAAATGTGATGATGGAGCAAATATGCTTATATACTACCTTAGTCATGCATTAGTTTCCCACAAGACTTGATACACTAAAGTGGAGAAGTTTTGTCTAGCACTAGTCTTCTCATTGAAGAAGTGGAGACAATACCTCTTCAAGAGCTAGGTCAACATCATTTGCAAAGATAATGTACTTAAATTCATAATGACCAATATCTACAAGAATAGCTATATAGCCTAATGGAAATCCATAACAGTGGAGTTTGACCCTCATTACATCTCTCAATCCTTAACAAAGGGTCAAGCAATAGCTATGCAGCTCACTGTTTCACCCGTCAATGATCAAATAATCATAGATCCTAAGTTCCATGATGAACATGTCAACACCATTAGCCAAGTACCCAAGGGCTATGAGGTGGTCATGCAATTTGAGAGAGCTTCAACTATTCATGTGGCCAATGCTACTATCATCATAACATTTCCATCTGGTGAAATCTGATCCTTCACTTATCATTTTTAGTTTCCATGTACCAACAACATAGCAAACTATGAGGGTTTGAGCAAGGGGATGATGGTAGCTCATGATCTAGAAATCAAGCAATTAATGATCAAAGGAAGCTCACAACGTTTAGTCAACCATGTAACCAAGTTTTATGCATGAAAAGATAAATATTTACAACCTTACTATGACCTAGAAAGAAACTATTACAACAATTTACAAAAGTTAACATCCAACACATACCCTGAAATGAGAATGACATACCCGATGCCATTGCAACATTAGCCATTAGTCTAATGCTAGATGTGTTTAGTAAGTTACCCACCTTGATTGTGGATTGTGTAATACCCATCATGTAGAGTGCTAAGAATACCCTTATGGCTGCAATTTATACTGCTCCTACTAGGGAGTGGTATGATGATATCAAATTTTACGTTATGCATGGTGAATCTTCACAAGGCTTGACTACTGCTCAAAAGGATGTTGTACATAAATGATCCCAACAATATATCATAGCAAATGATAACACATTATGTTGATGGTCCCATGATGACGTATTGTTAAAGTAATTGGGTAAAACTGAAGCCAAAATAGTCCTAAAGTAGGTTCACGAGGATGTTTGTGGAGGACATATAAGACCTAGAGCTATGACTACTAAGAATAAACAATTAGGCTACTATTGTTCCTATATGGAAAGTGACTACCTATAGAAGGTTAAGACTTATGACACATGCCAATGACATAGCAATCTCATACACATACCATTGATTGAGTTACACACTACTTAGATTACTTGGTCATTTCATCAATGGGGGTTGGATATCATTGGACCTATAATGCCTAAGTCTTCCATAGGGCATAGTTTCATCATCATGGTAACTAAATACTTTACCAAGTGGGTTGAAGCGATTCCCTTAAGAACAACAACATCTAAACAAGTCTATAAATTCATCCCAAGTAACATAGTAGCTCATTTTGGCATATGCATGACCTAGTCACAGATAATGAACCATAATTTAGTAGCCAAGAAACAAAGGATTTTTGTCATAACCTAGTCATTAAGCATTCTTTCTTATTACCTTATTACCCTCAAGCCAATGGAAAATTAGAAGTAAGTAACAAGGCTATCATAAACTTGCTTAAGAATATTCTCAACAATAGTAAGTGCAAATGGAATGAGCTACTTGTCCATTAGGCCTATTGAATAACCTACAATAAAACAACTAGTGTAATTCCTTATAGCATGATTTATGGTTCTAAATCCATTTTACCTCTTGAATTATAGGTATCATCACTACAAGTAGCCTTGACTACATTCATAAACAATGAACAAAGCAAGGAGTTGTACACTGCAAACCTTGACTCGATGGAGGAGTAATGAGTATAGACACTCACTCACATCAAGTAATACTAAGAGAGGCAGAAATGGAAAAATCACCATAGCTTGATCAAGCATAATATCTAGGAAGGTGACCTGGTCCTCAGAGCTATCTACAAGCATGCAAATAAATTCTCAGCCAACTGGGAAGGGCCCTTCATGGCTACCAGAGCCTATGGTAATGTAGCATTCAAGATTGTAGACATGGATGGGAATGAGTTAGCCAATCCAATTAATCATTCCTATCTAAAGTCATATTACATGTAGCCTACAATGACCTTCATAACCAACACAAGAGAGCTTGAATGAATCTTTCAACAGCTTGTTGAGGCCTTAAATTTGTAATATATCTTGTCAAGGACTTAAATTGGCACCACAGTCTGCTATGATCTTGAAACTAGCAACACGGCCTACCAAGGCCTTAGATTGGTACCCTAGCTTTCCATGATCTTAAACTAGCAACTTTGATGTATGGGGTAGCTTTGGTTTTTTTTCATCATCTCATCATGCTATGTAGCCTATATGCATTGTAATGTTATAACATGATCTATTTATTTGGTGTTTTATCCTCTTGAGGTTGTGTTTGCGGGATGAAGCTTGGAGTCATCACAAAGGCACAATCTATCATAGCAGCAAGTCACTACATGACCTTGATGTGCAAGAAATGGTAAACTTATCCTACTGTTTCAAGAGTTCTTATACCATTACCATCCATCTAGCACCACTGCTAGAACCTAGCCCTGTAGCCTATTATGAATTTCCATACCTTAAGCAACAATGCTAATCAATGTCTAACATTCATACATTTATGGACATATGAGATCCTTTTATCATGCTCTACCTCCAAGTCCACTTGAATGTAACACATCTCATTTAGTGCAAAATCATTAAGTCCATTGGACATAACACATCTAGTTCAATGGGATAACCCATAAGTCTATTGAGCATCACACAACTCACTCAATAGGAAAACCAAATCTAACTAGCTTTGGAATCAAAACCCAATGAAGGTTTCACCCCACAAGAAAAATGAAATGAAAATTACCAAGCTATATGGCCAATAAATACCAATGGCTCCAAACATAAGGGAGGAGCCCAATGACCAACAAAACTTGGGAGTGAAGTGTTGGTTCCTCAAACGCATTTGCTAAGCCACACTTCTGAATGGCCTAACCTACATGTTAGTATCACATTATAGCCATGATGTCAATCCTTGGAATGCATGGTTAGCCCTTATAACCATCTCTCCATAACCTCATTACCATCTTCCCATCATAGCCTTATTCCATCATAATAATCACTCTTTGGTATGGTTCTACAAGATTGAATCAAGCACAAAGAGGGAACGTTGGTGGAAGACCCACTATGACATTTTGTATTCTTTGTTGGTGCCTCTATGGTCAATCCTCTAGACACCAACAAAGAGAGGCCATTGAAACACCACCAAAATTTTCATGTTGTAACCATTTTTCCTCCACCCCATGAAACAAGAGGCAAAACTTCATTGTAAACATGAAGATTGTAATTCATGAGGAGTAATCTCATGTATCTCATACTCTTGGGGCTAATAAACTTCATAAGTGGCCAAATCCTCATCCCCCAAGTGGAAAAATGCATGAGCTATCTTTATTTGGGCTTATCTAGTTCAAAAATACCTTTTGGAATGCCATTTTTATATGGTTGAAACACCTACAAAGAAGTAGATCTCACCTACCCCCAATGCGGAGGGATGTGGATCACCTACTCCTAGTGTGGAGAGGTCTAACCTTCCTCCCCAACATTGATTCCTTCATCCCCCTAGCATTGACACACCATCCCCCCAGCGTAGAAGTAGCAAGCACCAAATTTCAACACTCTATCGACTTCAACATTGATCACACACTCCAAAAAGAAAGGAAAAAGGCTCAGTGTGAAAGAATAAAGCCAACATGGATGATGTGTCCTCATTACTATTTATAGTAAATAGAATGGCCATGGTATTATGACACTTTCCATACATAGTAAACCCCCTAATTTGGACACCCATCTCACCTATACCTGGCAAAAATTTGTAGTAATTTGTAGCCAATTTGCAACCCTAATCATGGCCCAAAACCTATAAAAACAAACCCCATATACCATTTTAAGGTTGGACACCATTTTTATTCACACACTTTGGCATTTTGTAACATCTGAGAGCTCTTGCATACTTGTAAAAACATAGCTTCTCAAACCCCCTCCTCAGCGTGGAACCCTTGTGGCCCTATAATACCCATTAAACCCCCTAAGATTCATGAGTTTTTGGTCTCCACAATACACTCTTGGGATTCTTATCTCCTAGCGTAGATTACTTTGGTAGCTAAATCCCTCACACTTCTCAACCCTCAACAATAGTTAATGTTATAGATCCAAAGTAGCAGTAGAGGAGGTTCAATAACATCACAAGTGGTAGGACATCTAGCTTGTGGAGTTGGTTGCATTGGCTTCAACAAACCCTAAACCCCTATCAAAGTGAAACCCTTTTGCTCTTCCATGGGCACTTCTTGTACACATCTCTTAAACTAATTCTTTAATTTTTAATAAAATTTTAAGATTTCAGTCTTGTGTGGAATTTGTAGTTGCTTTTAGTTTTTAGATCTATATTTTTTCCTTCTTGCATTATTCATTTTTTCATTCTATAAGTCCCTAGGTGATCTACCAAACTATCCAAGGCATCTTGGATCCAAGTTTTTTAGAGGCTTTGAGGATTTGGGGTTAATGTTGTTGCATTGAGATTATCAATTTTCTAGCAACCGAATTTTTTAGTCACTACATAAATTTTCTTACATGTGTTTTCTTCTTGATTTCCCATAAGGACTTTAGTGGTTAACACAAATGCTAATTGTTGGAAGTTCAATTGAACTATATTTCATGGCTGAATTGATTACTTAATAACTGGATTTCATCTTTGAATTATGACATCAATTAATGAAACATTGATTTTCTTATTGTATCAAGTAGTGAGATCACATCATCCATCCATTCCACTTAACTCCATCGAGTTCTTTCATCTTGGAAGCATGAGGTCCTTTCTTAATTACAATTTATAAAAGAATCTATGACCTTGATACTTAATGGACTTAGAACAAATTAAGTAGGCTAGATAAGGATGTGGCTTCAAGGGTACTTGTCACCTTTTGTACATGCCTACCTTCTTCATTGTCATGGGTATTCTCATCGATTCCTCACCATTCATACTATTGACCATTAATAGAAAGAATGTATTTGCATGGTGTGGTTCCCATGAAGAAAAACATGGGAATTCAAAGCACACCTCCTTATAAAGCATTAGTTATGGGGTTGGAAAGACATGTTACCCATGCCTAAAGGCATCCTTCTAACTAAGGCCCTTCCTAACTTCTTTCTTCTATTTTCTTCTCTCTTTAGAATGATGGGTAATCTTTGGAATGAACTCTTGAGGTTGAACAGTCTAAATGTGCTAATGCAAAGTTAATAAACATGGATGAACTTATCTTTGACTAACGATGGGATAATATTAGGTCATGTTAACCACATGTTCCACAACGACATCATGTGACAAGGATGCAAGACTCCATTACCACTCTTTTATGTGGATTAAGAACTTAGAAGGAGGGTTGAATAAGTTCCCTAATAAAAATTATTGCAACCATCAAAATCAAACATAATTTTTACATGGTTTCCAAAATTGGGTACATCCACACTCAAAGGGTAGAGTCCATGCATTCCACCAGACTTTATTGCTTCAAAATTGTGGTTTGAAGAGCACCACAACCTTTACAAGATTTGAGCTCTCCTCTAAACTATTTCTTCGCTATGAAACCACTCAACCTATAAGATCCCAACAAGCTTAAAATGTACTTTAAAGGAACCCACAATCTTTATGAACATGAGCTTCACTATGGAGTATTTTGTTGCCACAAAACCACTCAACCCCATAAGGTCCCAACAAGCTCAACAAATATGCCTTCTCATAAGAAGAACATCAACCCTACAAGGCTACAAAGAAAGAAATAAAATGATCCAGAAAAAATTGTAACTAGATTTACAGAGTCCTTGTAATGAAGCTCACATCGACACATAAGAATTACAATTGATAGTGCAATGAATGACAACCACAAGATCTCTTTGAGTAGCCTTGGATAGATTTTATAATGAATAGTACTTACACAATTCCCAAGAATTCCACTTAGCATTATACCCTTGGAGTTTCCAAAAACTCCTTAAAATTCATGCAACAACTATGAAATGACTAGTATATATGTCTACTTTGAGAATGAGATGTCTATCTGCAACCAACTTCAATGTAAGAGAGACATATATTTATATGTTGAGATGTCTATTGTGAGACATCTATTCTTCAAACTAGACATCTACTATTTTTGAGAGAAATCTTCTTTATTTACACACTTTGAGATATGGAGCATTCCTTTGTCATTTTGGCATCTTGACAGTCCTCTAAACATCTTCATTTGGCTCATAGACTCTATTTCCATCCATGCTCTCATCTTGTCCACTTAGTCTTCATTTTTACATCTCAACGTGAATTTCATTCTAATTAAACTCTTGTTCTAAAGTCTTAGATCTCCATTTGAAGTCCTTGATCATTAAACTCTTTTATGGTCCTACAAGATTACAGTCACACATACACATTCTACATTTTCCCTTTTCTTTAAGGTTTTGACATACCAAAAGGTCAACATCTCTATCTCTCCCTAATCATTCAACCCTTGACATCCACCATCTCACTACCTCCTATCATGGTTAATTAATATGTCTATTTTGGTATGTCCTAATTCTTTGATGATTTCTTGTGTAAATTTTATTTTTAACAATCCATGACAATTAATCATCATTGGTGCCTATAAACTCCTAGGTATGAGGGCATGCAAAGGTATTAATATCATGAGCTTGCTATGAGGAGGATCCTCTTGCATACTATTTGGTCTAGTTCTATTAAAGTTCTTTTTGTTCCTTAGTTATTCTATATTCAATTCCATCATTCTATATAAGAAACATCCAATTTTTCACTCCTTGGCATATGTAATTTTCTCCAAATCTCATTTTATAAAACAATCTCATGTCCTCTTCCATGATTTTTCATCATTCTAGGCTTTGAACTCTAATTTCATCTTAAAGCTCTTCGTCAATACTTAGTTTTCTATATGTAAAAAATGATTTCAAATGGCTACACTGATGCATCCCCATTGATGCATCATAAAAAACATATAAATACATATCAATACTTAGCAATTTTTCACATTTGCATCTGTTGCAACTAGAAAACTCAATCACTAGAATAAAAACCAACAGATCTAGTGCATAGTAGTCCTCAACCTTGAATCCCTAGGGCATCTATAAAAATGGGATCTAAGGTGCCTTGTCCAATCTGATAGATCAACTAGGGACTTGGGGGATTTCCAAAACAATTTAATGAAATGAAATGCCAAAAAATCTAATAATAGATCTGAATAATGCATATAAAATAAAAAATATATATCTTTCACAAAAAACCTAAAAAATAAAACTTTATTGAGAAATAATAAAGAATAAGTTAGAGAAATGTATTCAAATGGTGCCTGAATGAGCAGTAGGGGGGTTCACTTGGATGAGGGTTTAGGGTTTGTTGAGGTTGATGCAATCAACTCCATGATCTAGATGTTCTACCACTCCAAATGTAATCAAACCTTTGGTGCTACAATCTCATATCTATAGAGTTCATTATGGTGTGAATTAATAAGTGTAAAGAATCCAAGCTATCCAAGAGCTCTATGCTAACAGTTGAAAATCCTAAGAGTGCAACGTGAAGCTTGGAAACTCACAAATCCCAAAGGAGGTTACATGATCACAAGGTCATAGGGTTTCTACATTTGGTTCAAGAAGATATAAGTGTGGGAACTTGCAAGAACCCTTGAGTGCCTAAGAATTTCCAAGTGTAAAATTGCGAACAATTTATGTGGAGAAGTGTATGTATGCCAAAAGTTGTTGAACCATGTCAAAACAAATTGCTAAACTATCTAAAGATTATGGAACTGCAAAAGAGTTAAATTGCGAAAAAATTGTGGAACCTATAAATGGTATTTGAGGTTGGTTTTTATAGGTCTTAGGTAATGAATGGGGCTGAAAAATGGCTATTATTTGGCTATAATTTGGCTACACAATCGCTGCAATTGGCTACCAAATTGTTGCAAATTTCTACCTTGTTTAGGTGAGATGGGTGTCCAAATTTGGGGGGTTACCATATATAGCAAGTGCCTTTCTCTCATGGCCATTATGTTTACTCTAAATAGTAATGAGGGCAGCACACCTTCCATGCTGAGCTCTCCACCATGATTGCTAAAGTGGCTAGTCAACGTTGGAATGCATGAAGTACTGAAATCTAGCTATTGTGTCTTCCACGCTAGGGAGATGTAACTTCCATGCTTAGGGTGGAACCTTCACACTCGAGGGAAACTTTCACACTAAGGGGGAAAGGTTTCCAAGCTAATCATGAAACCTCCACACTAAGGGATGAAACTTTGAATGCACCATTTCCATAGGCTTTAGTAACAAGAAAGGGTTCTTCCTAATTGGCTGAGAATTTGTTTGCATGCTCACAGATGGTTTAAAAACTAAGTCACCTTCTTTAATTTTGTGCATGATCAAGTTATGGTGATACTACCACTTCTACCTCTCTTGATAGTATTTGATGTGAGTAAGTTCTTGGATACATTGCTCCTGTACCAAGTCTAGGGCTATTGTCTACAACTCCTTGTTCTGCTCATCATTGATGAAGTTAGTTAAGCCTACTCGGAGTGATGGAACTTGTAATTCAAGAGGTAAAATAGCTTTGAAATCCTAAACCAAACTATAAAGGATCATACTAGTTTTCATGCGATTGGGCCATTTGTGTGCCCACAATGTATGGACAAGCCTCTCATGCCATTTATGCTTGCTATTGTTGAGCATCATTTTGAGTAAGTTGATAATGGCCTTATTACTTACTTCTGCTTGTCCATTGGCTTTAGGGTAATAAGGTGATGAGAAAGAATGCTTAATGCCTAGGTTGTGATAAAAATATTTCATTTCATGGCTACTAAATTGTGGTCCATTGTCTATAGCTATGGTCATTGGTATGCAAACATAAGCTATAATATTATCTAAGATGAATTTGCAAAGTTACTCAGATGGAGTATTCCTTAGGGTAATAACTTTAACCCACTTTGTAAAGTATTCAGTTGTGGTGATGATGAAGCTATGTCTTGTGAAAGACTTAGGTGTTATGGATTCAATGATATCCAACCCCCATCATTTAAATAACCATGTTATTTGAGTCATATGCAACTCAATTGGTGTTACATGTACAAGGTTACTATATCGTTGGTGTGTGTCACACCACTTAACCTTCTACAAGAAGTCAGTTTTCATATGGGGCCAATCGTAGCCTAACCATCTAATCTTAGTGATCATACCTCTAGGTCCTATATGTCCTCTGTAAACACTCTTGTGAACCTCCTCTAGGACTGTTCTAGATTTGATTTTACCTAAGCATTTTAGGAGTATGCCATCATAGGATCATTGACATAATGTGTTATCTTCTACAATGACATACTACTTCAATCACTTATGTACAACATCCTTTTGAGCAATAGTCAAGCCTTGTGTGGATTCAACATGCATCAGGTAAAATTTGATATTGTCATACCACTCATTAGCATGAGTAGTATGAATGATGGCCATAAAGGCATCCTCATTGTTCTACATTATGGGAGTAGAAAAATCCACAGTTAAGGTGGACAACTTACTAAACACATCTAGCATCATACTAACAGTTAACATTGTAATTGCATTAGCTATGGTGTTCTCATTTTAGGGTATGTGTTGGATATCAACATTTATGAATTATTATAATAATTAATTTCCTAATTCATAGTATGGTTGTAACTATTTGGCTTTACATGCATAGACTTTGGTTACTTGGTTAACCACAAGTTGTGAATTGCCTTTGATCGCTAAGCATCTAATTCCTAGGTGTAGGGTCAAATCTCACCAGATGGGAATGTTATGATGGCAACGGCACTAGCCCCATGGGCAATTGAAGCTTAGTCAAAGTGTATGACTACCTCATAACCCTTAGGCACTTGGCTAACTATGTTAATATTTTCATCAAGGAATTTAGGATATATGGCTACTTGGTCATCAATGGGTGAAGCTATGAGTTGTATGGCTATAGCTTGACCTTTCGTTAAGGATTGAGAGACATAATGAATGTCAAAATTCCTAGTTATGGCTTTCCATCAGGCTATATGACTAGTTTCATAAATGTTGTTCATTTTGGCTCTGAGTATGTTGTCCTTGCAAATGATATTGACATGGCTTCTAAAGAGTTAGTATCTTAACTTCTTCAAAGAGAAGACTAGCACTAGATAATACTTCTCCACTTCAATGTATAGAGCCTCATGGGCAACAAACACATGGTTAAACTAGTACACTAGCATTTCTTCTTCTTCATCACGTTTCTGGCAAAGTAAAAATGAAATGGACATATCAGATATAGAAAGGTCAATGTAAAATGGTTTACCCTCTTATAGAGGATAGACTATTAGTAATTGTGTCAATTCTTGCTTAAGGTTTTTAAAGGCCTCTTGGCATTGAGCTGTCCACTCATAGAGAATTCCTTACTTAAGCAAATGATGCATGGGCTATAACTTATCTGTAACCCTAGTGATAAACCTATGAATTAATTGTAATCTACATTGTAATCCCTAAAGCTCCTTAAGGTTGGTAGGTGCTGCTAAGTTGGATATGGCCTTAACCTTATCAGGATTGATTCATATCCCTACTTCAAAAACTACAAAGCCAAGCATCTTTTCAATATTAACACTGAAGACACATTTCTTAGGATTAAGCATAAGCTCATACTTGAGACTCCATTTGAGCACAATATCTATGTCATTAGCATGATCACTAACCACTTTAGACTTAATGTCTATATCATCTACGTAATCATTAAGCAAACTTACCATGTAATCACTAAAGATATAGGTCATGGCTTTCTAGTATTTTGCTCCTACATTCTTAAGGCCAAAGGGAATAATGGTATAACAAAAGGTACCCAATAGGGCCATAAAGGTTATGCTAAGTTGGTGCTTTGGATTGATCCTAATTTGGTTATATCTCAAGAATCCATCCAAAAAGGACAACAAGGCATGTATAGCTGTAGTATTAATAAGTTGATCAATACTAGGCAGAGGGAAGTCATCCTTGATAGTCACTTTATTTAGGTCTCAAAAATCAATGAAAATATGAATATTCTCATTTTTCTTAGGGACTACCACCATGTTGGACACCCATTCCACATAATTGATAGCCTTAATGAAACTAGAGTTGTAGAGCTTTGAGATCTCACCGAAAACTACCAAGGCCAAATTAGGTCTAATTTTACACACTTTTTTCTTAAGTAGTCTAATGCTAGGATCTAGTATGATGTTGTGTTAGACTAAACATGGGTCTAGGCCTAGCATGTATTCATATAACTAGGTTAAGGCCTTAATGTTACTTTGTAGGATGTTGGTGATGTCTTGAGCATATTGAGGTTCCAATGAGAAACTTAGTTTAATGATTTTCTCTTTACCACTGTGTGTTGTGACAGGAACCTTAACTAGAGAGTCTTTGGTTATGTTCCCTACTTCTAAGTCAAGGGTTCTAAGTAGGTTTTTAGGCCATTCTAGAGGTTTCTATATTGAGACTATGTGGTCTATCAGACTCTTAGGCTTAAGATCTAGGTGATCAAGGTTCATACAGCATTCAACATCGTTGTGAGGTTCATGTAGATACAAAGGTAAGCAGATTTGCTCCAAGGTACTCATACTTTGATCCTACATGTCAACCAAAAGCATATTAAGTGGAACCTAGGTAAAAGTGAATAAATAATGCTAAAATTCTACAAACTTATGCAAACACATGCAAATCTAATGCAAACAAGATCATCCAAGGTCATCAATGAGGTATTGTACAATTCGACAAAGTACAATAGAGGCCAACAAAGGCTAGATAAAGGTCAAGAAAGGGGAAGTATAAGAAATAAGGCTACAAATGGTAAACAAAGGCCACAATTTTTCTAGTTTTAGGCATTAATGAGCCATGATGCCATTTTGAAGTGTTGGTGGATGTACCGCCTGAAATCGTCGGTCCCCGGCTAGAAGGGAAAACAGAGACCGCGGGGTCGTAGGACGAGCACAGATGACCCTACCTTCGCCCGAGGGCAAGCTGGAATGCACGAAGGTAGGTTACCTTGGGTGGTCTGCACGCAGATCAGACAAGGATTTCCCCAAGCGTCACCGAACTGTTATATGCTGGGTTATACGTAATCTGTGTAACGGGCGTAAAATGGAGTGAACAGTGTAAACAAGGCATAAATAAAATGTAAACGGCGTAACAGCATAAACAGCGTGGGCAGCGTAAAGTGTAAACAAAATGTAAACAATGTAACAGCGTAAGCAAGGCGTATACAGCATAAACAGTGTAAGCAGGGTGTAGACAGCGTAAAGCGTAAACAAGGCATGTACAGCGTAAACAGTGTAAGCAGGGCGTAGACAGCGTAAAGCGTAAACAGGGCGTGTACAGCGCAGTGTAAACAGGGTGTGTACAGCGCAGTGCGTAAACAGGGCATGTACAGCACAGTGTAAATAGGGCGTGTACAACGCAGTGTAAACAGGGCATAGACAGCGTAAACAGAGCGTAAATGTAAATTAGTGTAAGCAGAAATAGAGTGAACACAACGTAAACTATAAACTATATTATAGAATGAAAATGTGGTGCACCGGTCTAACACAGTTGTGGCTGAACACAAGGCGGACGTAAAGCCTCGGTGGGTGCAGGGATGCGGCTGGTTCGCACAGCAGGCAGAGCGTAAAGACTGTGCTCAGCGTACAGGACTCCCAGCATAAGAGAGTTTTGGGCTCTGGTTTGCAGCATAATTGCTCTAGGTCTGCTCTGTTAAAAATTTTGCCGACCTTGAAAACGTGGAAAACTGGGCTTTTTATAGAGGGGGGGGGGGGTTACCTGGAAAATCGGGTCGGGAGACACGTGGCGTGTCAACCGGGTGCGTACAATTTAGAAATATGGTATATGCTAGGCGGATGCGAAACATCAGTCCAGCATATACGCTGGGCGTATACGCTGGACTTGCTGGGCGTGTGAACTTTGGTAGATGCTGGCATATACGCTGGGCGTATACGCTGATGGATGCTGGTGTATACACTGGGCGTATACGCTGTTGAATGTTGGCTGTCGACTTGCTTCAATTCTTGCTCCTGTTGCCCCTGTTGAGCGTACATGTGAGGCGTGTGTGCTGGGCCTTGGGCGTAGACGCTAGCACAACACTTGGTAAAAACCAAGTGTTTCGATCCTCAAAATTGCCATGTGTGACTTCAAATGTAGCCAACGTCGCCCGAGGGTCACGAGGACCTACTTCTTGCTGGACAAGTGCCAAACTTGAAATTTTTGTAGTGTTTCATTGGCCCCTCTTTGTTGACGCTTGGAGGAATCGACCCGAGAAGCGTCGACAAAGAAGCACAAAACACCACAAGCAACTTGATAAAAGCTTTGTCCTTTGTCACTTGACTAGACGTCATCGCACCGTGTTTAGTAATGTATGGGATTGAAAAAGGTGAGATTGGTAGCTGGTAGGAGAGAAGGGATTGTGGGGATTGGTGACTGCCCAAGGGATTTTGCTGGGGAAACAGGATGCTCAGGTGTGCGGCATGTCGATCCTCGTCGATAGCCATTTTTTTTTAGCAGACTCGGAACTCAGGCATGCGATGCTCGTCCTTTGGCGGAATAGTGCTCTTGGTTAGTGTTCAAGAGAGCTTGTTGTCAATGCCAAAGCCACGAGATGATGTTTGGCATTCTTTGGAGGAACAGCACCCTTCTTTGGGGAAACTGTAAGCGACGTGCCAAAGCCATGCAACAGGATGTTTTTTGATTGCTTTCAACATGAGTACCTATTTTCAAGACAGATGCCTTCCCGCCTGGAGCTTGTATGGGAAGTGCCAAGGGTCCCGTTTTTTTTTAACTGTAAACTGCTCTTGTACTCATGTGCAAATATTGTGTTTTGTGTGTTGCGACTGTTGTAATGTTTTACAGTGTGCAATAGTTTGGTGAACAGATAGTGAATTTTGGGGAATGGGAATGTATGGGTTAACAGTTTGATTTAGTCTTGCCAGGTGGATTGCTTCATCTTGCTGCCTATGATGAAATGTACTCTCGTACGAGCACCTCTGAGTGTCATCCTACAAACATAACTCCAAAGAGACAAGAAAACCATGAGTGAATAAATAAGCTTAGACTTAAACAACTGTAGGTGAACAAAAATATGAGGGGCGATTATGAGCCCTGAGTGCGGATGTCGATGATGTTGATGAGATTGTGTGCTGATGAGGGATGCAATGATTCTGATGAGTGAATGTGGCGGTGGAGTGAAGAGTCGGAGATGGACGTGCCGGTTTGTAGTCTTAACAGACTATCATGGGTTAGTTTTGTGTCATAACCCGTTGGACATTGCACGTTTAATGTCGTGGCAGACGGTACGTTGCCAGTTTCGAGTCTTAGCGGACCATGCAGAGGCAAGCTAGTTTATAGTCTTAGCGGACTCTGATGGTTCTAACGGTGACATTTTATTGTCATGCCAGAAGGATGCTAGTTTATCGTCATTGCAAACACTGTGGGGTATCAGTTTATTGTCATGATGCCAGGACAAGCTGTGGTATCAGTTTATAGTCGTGATTCCAGGACTAACACGTACCTGAGCTCAAATTTATGTATAGAATGGTTTCAGGAACAAGTGATTAGTTGGATTTGCAAATTTTTTTCCATCCATGTCAGCTAGCTTAAACGCTCCGTTGTCGAATGCTTTGATGACCAGGTAAGGCCCTTCCCAGTTGACTGAGAATTTATCTGGGTGTTCTCGAACAGCCTTAAGCATGAGGTCTCCTTCTTTGATGGGACGCTTATGAACGTCATGCCGATGTCGTCGTCGTTGTTGTTTTGGGTACCATTCGATCTGATCGAGTGTGCATACACACTCCTCTTCCACCGACTCTAGGTCAATGATGCGTAGATCATTATTTTGCCCATCGTCGAGAAGTCCGGAAAGTGTGACCCTTAGAGATGGTACCTGTAATTCCAAAGGTAAAACAGCTTCTGAACCGTAAACAAGACTGTATGGAGTTTTACCTGCTGAAGTCCAGTGTGTAGTACGGTATGCCCACAATGCATACACCAGTTGTTCATGCCATCTTCGTTTACTTTGGGTAAGCATCTTTTTGAGTATTGTAATGACTGTCTTATTTATTGCTTCTGCCTGCCCATTTCTCTGAGGATAGTAAGGGGATGAAAACGAATGTTTGATCCCTAAACTATCACAAAAGGTTTTGGTCTCAGCACTGCTAAATTGTGGCCCGTTGTTAGTGATGATTATCATGGGAATGCCAAAAAGGGTTACAATGTTTTCGAGGATGAAGTGGCACACGTGTTTAGAAGTAGTTTTTTGAAGGGGCACAACTTCTACCCATTTCGTAAAATATTCAGTTGCTGTTATGATAAAACCATGCCCGGCAGAAGATGTGGGTGTTATCGGGCCAATAAGGTCCAATCCCTGCTTTTGGAAGGGCCATGTGATTTGTGTTGTGTGCAACTCATTTGGTGGGATATGAATTAGATTACTGTGTTTTTGACAAGTACTACATGTTCTAACCTTGGACAGACATTCGTACTCCATGTGTGGCTAATAGTAGCCTAAGCATCTTATTTTTGTTGACATTGCCTTTGGTGCGATGTGTCCCCCGCATATTCCATCGTGGACTTGTTCAACAATTGTTTGGGCTTCGGTACTATTGACGCATGTTAGCAATATGCCTTTGTAGGATCGGCGACACAATGTGTCCCCTATTAGCATGTATTGTCTAGAACGTTTGCGTACTGCGTCCTTTTGTGTGTTTGTTAGATGTTGTGGCGTTTCGCCGCGCAGAAGGTATTCCTTTACGTCATCGTACCATTCATTAGCGTGTGTTGTACTGACGAACGCGATTGGAGGCATGTCGAGAGTAGTGGTTATGGGCTCGGCACAACTAGTTACGGAGCTTGGTAACGCGTGAAACATGTCAGGGGATATGTTTAATGCCAAGGTTGCTAATGCGTCTGCGATGGTATTATCATTCCTGGAGATGTGTTGGACATCCACGTTTTCAAATCGTTTAAGTAGGTGTTTGGCCAAATCACAGTATGGTTGTAAGTGTTGTGCTTTACATGTATAGACATCTGTGACTTGGTTTATGACCAGTTGTGAGTCCCCTCTGACTACAAGCCGTGCGATATCCGAAGCTAGTGCGGCTGCGAGACCTCTAAGGAGGTCTTCATACTCTGCTATGTTATTAGTGCAATGAAAGTTGAAGCGATAAGCAAAGGGTTTAATTTCCCCAGAGGGGTATGTGATGATAGTGGCAGCACTTCCTCCTCGAGAGGTGGATGCTCCATCAAAGTTTAGAATGGCATCGTAGTTATCTGGCACCGTATCTATTACATTTACATTTTCGTCTGGGAATTCGGGTTCTATTGTATCTAGATCTTGTGTTGGCGACGTAGTCATTTGATTTGCTATGGCTTGGCCTTTGACTGAGGATTTTGCTACATAGCGCAAGTCAAACTCAGCTATGATGGCCTTCCAACAGGCTATCCTGCTTGATTCGTAGATATTTCTAGTTATAGCTCTAAGTACATTGTCTTTGCAAATTATGTTAGCTTGATTTTGGAAAAGATAATGTCGCCATTTCTTTAGAGAGAAAACTAAAGCTAAACATGACTTCTCTACGTCATTGTATCTTTTTTCGTGGGTAACTAACGCATGGCTCAGGTAGTATACAGGGACTTCAGTTCCGTCATCTCATTTCTGGCAAAGCATAGACGCCATTGATGATTCCGATGTGGCTAGGTAGATGTAAAATGGCTTGTCGTTTTTGGGTGGGTACACCATGGGTAGTCGAGCGAGTGTCGTTTTAATGTTGTCAAATGCTTCTTGACATTGCGGGATCCATTCGAAATGGACATTTTTACGTAGTAGGTGGTTCATAGGTGTTAGTTTTTCTATCAATTTTTCTATGAACCTCCTGATGAACTGTAATCGACCTTGTAGCCCTCGAAGTTCAGTTAGGTTGCTAGGTGATTTCAGATTTGTAATGGCCTTAACCTTATCAGGGTCTACCCGTATCCCTGCCTCTGAGGTTATGAATCCAAGTAGTTTACCTGTCTTGACGCCGAAGATGCATTTCTTTGGGTTAAGCCTTAGTTCATATTTTAGACAACGTTTTAACACTAAGTCAAGATCCTGTACATGTTGTTCTGATGTTTTTGATTTAACAACTATGTCATCCATGTAATCATTGAGCGAATGTAAGATGTAATCGCTAAAGATGTATGTCATCGCCCTTTGATAAGTGGCCCCAGCGTTCTTGAGACCAAAAGGCATCATCGTGTAACAAAAGGTTCCCCAAGGTGTCATAAAAGTGGTCCGGAGCTGGTGTTCTGGATTAATACGTATCTGGTTATACCCCGAGAACCCATCCATAAAAGATAACAGGGCATGCCCAGCGGTTGAGTCAATTAGTTGATCAATGCTAGGTAAGGGGAAGTCATCTTTTATGGTTGCTATGTTGAGGTCTCGGAAGTCAATGCATAGGCGGATACTTCCGTTCTTCTTTGGGACTATAACCATGTTTGACACCCACTCGGCGTAATCAACAGCCCTAATGAAACCAGCTTGGTAGAGCTTGGTAATCTCACTACGAACTGCTAATGCTACCTCGGGCTTGACCTTTCATGCTTTCTGTTTCACTGGCGTTAGTCTTGGGTCAAGGATAATGTTGTGCTGGATGATTCGAGGATCTAGTCCGGGCATGTCTATATAGGACCAAGCAAACGCTTTCATATTGTCCCTAAGCACGTTTTCGATATCTCTAGCTAGACGCGGTTCCAGTAATGCGCTTAATTTTAGAATTTTAATTTCCCCATCAGGCATGGTGATGGGAGTTTCGGTTAGTTTATCTTCGGTAATATTTTCAGCTTCTATGTCGAGGGATTTTGTCATACCCTCATAGTCGTTAACCGTTTGCTGTGTTGAAGCTATTATTGCATTGTTTGTTGATGAGCTCGCATGGATGAGATTCATGTCGATATTCCTTTCAACCTCGCCGTATGGTCCATCAATAACTAACGGCTTAGTTAAGCGCTTGCAATCCATTAGGCTAATTCCTGTCAATAAATAGAGAGCCTGGTAAGATAGCGATGGTCTTTTTATGTCTTTTGGCAATTTTTAGTATATATGTATGACAATGGATTAACGTGACAGTGAAACGACAGTTTAATGCCTTACCGAGCAACGAACGGCAATTTAATGCCTTACCGGGTGACAAACGGCAGTTTAATGCCTTACCGGGCGACGAACGGCAGTTTAATGCCTTACCGGGTAACGAACGGTAGTTTAATGCTGAAATTTTACGTTTTATTTAATTTATGTATGTGATTTTTATGTATTTTTGAAAAATTTAAAGCAAATCTAAAAAAGCATGAAAAACGAGGCAAAAAGCAAGAAAAACGAAGGGCGGCGGCAGCGTCGGCGTCGACGTCGACGTGCTATAAAAAGGGGAAAAGGGGCTTCATTTTTCATTTGAACCTCCGAGCGTGAGCGTGAGCTGCGGCCAAACCCCAGCGTAGATGCCGAGCGAAACCCCAGCGTAGACGTCGAGCAAAACCGCAGCGTAGACGCCGAGAGAGAATATAGCGTATATGCCGAGCGAAACCCCAGCGTAGACGCCGACCAAAGGAACCACAGTGTATACTCCGAGATGGGCAGAGGCAAGGAAATGGACTACCGAGGAAGGAAAGGACCAGAGCTGACGTTCACGGAGGAGAGCGAGGCGATGCTGTAGTGCCTACCCCGCCCGAGTCTTCCCACATGGCCTGGATCTTCCAGCAAGTAGGCTCTTGACTCTGTTTTTGTTTATTTTTCCGCATCTGTTTTTGTAGCGTAGACAGTTATCATACAGGGTTTCGGCGTATACGTCGAGCGTAAAGGGTTCAGGGTATTGTACCGACGTAGACGCCGCGTGTGTTGTTTTCAGCGTAGACTGTCACGGCTTCATTTTTTGGTGTACAACGTAGACGATTGTCGGTGTGTACGCTTAGCGTATATGCCGAGCGTAGACACTTGTACTGGCTTTTGGCGTAGATGGTCTACGCTCGGCGTATACGCCGAGGGTTTCTACAGCGTGTACGCTGGGCGTAAGTTGGATATTTCGTAGCGTAAGCCTGTTCGGCGCAAAGTCGTGTTATATACGGCGTAGACAGTTTTTAGCGTGTATGCCCAGCGTCTACACTGAGCGTAACTGTTTGTCTCTACGCCCAGCGTATATGCCCAGCGTAACTGTTTGTCTCTACGCCTAGCGTATACACCGAGCGTAACTGTTTGTCTCTACGCCCAGCGTCTACACCGAGCGTAACTGTTTGTCTCTACGCCCAGCATCTACGCCCAACGTAACAGTTAGAAAAATTTTCCGCGAATGTCTATTTTTCAGAATGAAGTTTTCGGTATGATTAATCTTTCGGGTTGTTTTAATGGCTTGCAGGGACGTTGAACCTCCCCTTCTAGTGGTTGAACTAGTTGGGGTGTTGACGTGGTTTGGTCCCATTGAGGGTGGTGAACCGACCCCAGACTTAAACGTTGAGA
>MNCI01003632.1:318899-338617 GCA_015680685.1 Gnetum montanum | reverse complement strand
AGCAATCTAAAAATCCTAAAATTACTTGCCAAGCATGATACTATCTAAACCACTAGCTAAACAATCTTAAAAAAATAAAAAACAATAAGCATAACTCACAGGACTATGACAAAGAGGCTAAAATCTTTTCTTTAGCCAGTCATCTTACAAGCAATCTTTCACAATTTCTTCCAAGAGTGTGTCTCCAAGTGAGAGCTTCCAAAAGTGTTATCTTTATTCTTACCCTTGAAGCCTTTTTATAGGGTTCAAAAGGTAGTTACATTCAAAATATCTTTGGTAACTTCTCTCCCAAGAAACTTGCCCAACAATTTAGGAGATTACTTGCCCAACAAGTTAGGTAAGTTACAAAAATTTTGGGTCGTTGTAACCACCATAGAGATCAAAAAGCTGCAGTTGACAAGTGTTCCATTTAATTGACAAGTGGCCCTTCAGTCGCCAAGTGGTCACCATGGAGACAAAAAAGCTATAGTTGACAAGTGGCCTTTTTAATTTCCAAGTGTCTTCATGGTAATTAAAATTAGTTACAAATATCATAGTTGTAACTATCATAGGAAGTTACAACTTCCATAGGAATAAAAGGGCTAATAGCCAAATGTCCCCTTTATATAGGACGTTACACAAATATCCCATAACTTTCTTTTCCTTTTTAAATCATAAAATATTTTGTTAATATATAAATATATATGTACATGTGTAATATTTCTCCATCTTTCTTATGCTTGGGACCCATGATTTGCTTTCTACCTACCATCAACCTCTTTAATGCTTAGTTATATTAAAAAATACATTTACCAGTGCATTTCACATTTAAATCAACATTTTCTAGTTCTTTCCATCTTTGAATAAGGCATGGATAGTCGTTGATGTAAAGGAATTGGAGTGACTTCATGTTTGTAAGCATGTCCATCCAATTTTCGTCCAACTCGGAGAAATATCCCTGATCTACTATTTCTAGAGATAGGAGAGAGTGAAATGTTGCACCTAACCTCTTGAGATTTTCGCAGCCCCACATGGACAGAAAATTAAGGGACGTCAATCTCCCAATGTTTCCTGGAAGCTCTTCCAGACTCACACACTCTAAAAGATCCAATACCTGTAATAACGAAAGGTTTTCCATGCTCAAAGGTAATCGTACAACTTCCCTGCAGCGTTGGACTATTAATTCTTTTAATAAAACACACCATCCAATACTCTCTATAAGTTCTCTTAATGCAATGTTACTGATCCATATATGCTGGAGATGCGGCAGGGTATGGAGTTCGTCAGGCAGCTGCACCAATTTTTCAGCGTCCTCCAAGGATAACTCTACCAAGGACTTCATATGTTATATGAGTCCTACTGGTATTTCTCTTAAATATTCTCCTTCTAAACTTAAGAGATCTAGATTTAACATCTGGGATACAGGCTCAACAATAACCAGTTTTTCGCTATCTATTATTATTGACTCATGCTTGAAGTGGAGGCGTAACTACTTCAAGTTGGATGGCAACTGGCGTAAAAGCATGGTGTTGGTGGTTGCGTACAGCAGGGTCCCTAGCTCTCGGCATTGCTTCCCATAAACAAGCAGCAGTTGTGATTTTGATGTCATTGAATGCCAACAAAGAAGGTTGGGAAAATCTCCCTTGCATTCACCTTCAATTTTAATGACATTGTAGTAACATTTATTTGTATCCTCATAATCTGTGGATAGAATTCGGAGGGATGAGGACATCACGTCGAGCTTGTGAGATGGCAAGATCAGCATTTCTTGATCTTCCACCACCTCTTGCAAATAAATGCCTTTGATGTTGTGCAAATTATGAGGATCAGTCGACTCGAACATATATCGGAATTACGACACGGTGATGATCTTGCTGCTACATGAGATTTACCTAGTATAGATCGTCGATTTGCTGCTTTAAGGTTTTGACCTCTGCTTCGCTGAGCAACTTCGAGGTACAGAGAAATAGGGTTTTGTTGTAGAGCATATTGAAAACGTACGGTGAAGTTTTGATCTAGCCTCCCATGAGCAATTCTCCTAGATTCTATCATCCTTGGCCAATCCACGCAAAGCTCTCCTAGCAGTTGGAGTTCACTTGAAGCTCCTAGTTTAACACTAAATACTCAAGAACCAGTGCTTTGCTCAGAGACAAGACAAGCAAATTGTCACTAATGAATCTGACCATGAACAAAATACTCTCTGTGATTCTGATATTCTTTCTGTGTCTTAATCGGCAAATGCAATCAATATTTTCATTGGGCATGGTTCTCTCAAAATCCTTCCATGGTATTTTAGATGTTCAACTGGTCAACAAACCTGTATCTTTCTGCCTACTTATTGAGGCCAGATTACCAAGATATGCTGCAGAACTTGAGGATATTTTTTATCCTTCCAAGTCCAAAGATTTTGGGTCCCTTGAACACTGCCAAAATTGAATAGCGACTAATATGCCTAAGCCTGCTGAGTTCTTCTACAAAACCCTTCCCAACAGCTCGTTTATTACCTAGAACCCTGAAGAAGCCCTTTTCTACTTTCTACCTTTTCATGTTGAAAAGCTTGAATTGAAGTCTACTTCTAGTGTTTCAAGGTTCTAAGATGGTACGTAGATGAAGAACAACATGTTAGTGGTCCTGTACTGATCAGTGGAGACTTGTAAGCTTGATATAGGAACGCTGCTCCCATATTTTTTTTCTTAAAGTAAGGGAATGTTGTTGTTAACTGCATTTTAACTCTTATTCTTTTTCTCTACAAACTGAAATTATTTCCACTTCTCCAACTATCAAATTGCAAGAACCTTTAACCAGTTTTATCATGCCAACCTGTTTCATGAAATGGCCAAAATGTGCCAACACCTATTGGTTGTGGGGTTTGCACATAGGGCTATGGCATCTATTGTGAGGCCTATGGCCTTGCTATGGGTTGCAGGAGTTGCATCATAGTTGTGGCTTGTGGACCAAACAAAGAAAAGGATGTTTGTCTTGATACCTAAGGCAGAAATGGGACAAAGGTGGTTTATGACCCCTGAGTTGCTTGGAGTTCCATGATGGATCCCACATGGGTAGTTAATGGATTTTTCATGGTAAAAACTATTGTCGATGATTACACAGATCGAGGCCATGTGGTACATGACATAGATGGATTATGAATCATAGTTTGTTGCATCGATTAAGTTTCATGTGTGGCTATGACCAGTGTGGGATTAATTGTGGTAGGATAGGAAGCAGTGAAATATGGTGGCACCATGCCCATGGAGAAAACAAAAGCATAAGAGGAAGGTGTTGTGACCTTAGGAGATGATTGTTGGAACAATCCTTCTAGGATGTTTTTAGGCTTAGATTTTTCCCTAAATTCATCTTCCTTCTCTTGTTGTTGTTTTGAGCTATGCTTGTCATCTTTCTCTTCCATCATGATCAATTGAGTTAGGATGCTGACATACACATCAATTAGAGATATCTGGTCATATAGGGAAGGGACATACTCTTTTCCATCCTGATGTACGAACTCAAACTCCATTTTTGCCTATGCTTCCACACATGAAATCATGAGGCTAGCCTACATTTTGGTGCAAATGTAGTAATAATAGTCTTCATTTATGGAGGTAAAGTTAGTACTTTCCCATCTGATCCTCAAAGCTCACCTACATTTAATGATGGCAAGGTCTTTGGGGTCATAAACCCTCATGGCTTGTTGGAGAGTGAGGGACAATTGGTTAACTATTAGAAAGACACATCTATAGTGTTGAGAATGGCTTAAAATAGGCTATAAATGATAAAATAGAAGTAAATTCCAATGAATATAATTCAAAAATGTTTAAAGGAAACAAAAATGACTAAAAATGAAGTACTTACTATAATTAGTAAGTGGAGGTAAAGGGGGGTTTACCCCTTAACAAAAATGAAAACCTAAGAAATTTGGTATTAAGCCTCACCCATGCTAGCCTCCCAACTGCCTCTACATTAGGTATGGTGTAGGGGGGAAAGAAGGAAGGTGAGATGATGGAAATATCACACCTTTGAATCCAACATTAATGGGGGAAAAGCTAAAAACCAAAGTAGAAAGTTTGGGGTTTTCCACTAAAACTTGGTTTTAGTAGGCTATCAATTTTGTTAAATTGGAAAAATGAATAGGCTATAAAATGTAAAAAATAAAACCAAATTGATCAGCAACAAGTATCCCTACACTCAACCATACAAATCACTAAGTGTTCACATGCAATCCAGTTGAATTCCGTGGACTCTATGTCTTCCAATATACTAGCCTCTAAGAAGTGAACATATACTAACAATCATTCGTTGTCTTTCCAATTACACTTGTGATATGCAAAAGTAAAGTTAAGTGTAATTGAGATGTATAATTTTTATTATTTTTATGTTTTATATTTTGGGTGCTTAAATTAAAGAATAAATGATGAAAGGAATGAAGTAATTTAATTGCTAATTTAATCTAACTAACTACATCTAACTAATCCTAACATAAGCATCCATTCCCACTTGTCATATACATCTTGAACATGTTTAGCGCTACTGAGTTACCAAATGTTAAGCATTACTAGAATTACCAAGTGCCAAGCATATGCTCAAAGTGGTCATACTTATGTGCTTAATTAATCGCTACTTAATCTAACTTAGTGTAGCTTAGTTTAGTCTAATTAGTTAAGCATTAAATGAAATTGCATAAAATATTAAATGCATAAATAAATAATTAATCTATTTCTAAGTGCTGCAAGGTTTATCAATAACCTTATCTTTATTCCCACACACACTATCATGCTTAGGTACAACAATGCTTGAATAAAGATATGTACACTCTTGACTCTTAATGCAACCACTTAGAAAAATATTCTAACTTCCAAATGATAAAATTGTAAGAGCTCCACTAAAACTATGACAAGACATGTCATAAACATGGCGACTGAGAAGGTATTTATAGGAAAAATTAGATACTACGTCAACAAGATCATGTCAACACATCAAATCATGCATTAACAAGGCCTAGTTGACGAGGCCTAGTCAACAGGGTTCATTCGATGCAACCAATCCATGATTCATCATACCCCCATGACTAAATAAAAACTTATTCTCAAGTTCTTTACAAATTTGGAAAGGTATGAAATTATTGACTGATGATAGACATATGACAAACATAAACAAAAACAAACAAACACTAACTACCCAAGTATACAAATATACAATCATTACAAAATTTTCTGGTGTTCAGGACTACAAAATTAAACACTAGGATAAAATTATAGATACAATTCCTCTGATGGCGTGAAGATAGGAAGGGATATTAAATGGTCTTAGGTTGTGGAGGTTCCTAACATTCTAAGGAACCTTCTCATGCTTCAAGTGCATGTGGTGGTTAAGGTTGTTGTAGTTTTCTTATTGTTGCTATAGCTTCTAGTGGAAGATAGAAAGTATCCATCAATGCTTTCATCTTCTCCTCCTTACTTCTGGGATCATGCATGGTCCATGTAACTTCACCAATGTGGACCAAAATAGGCATGTCCCAAGGATAGGGCATTGTTGCAAACAGCTTCTTGACATTGACAAACCATGCAACAAATTATTTGTATTTGACATTGAACACCCAAATTGCATTCTAAAATTCCTAGTAGTCATTGAGTCTTCTAGTTAGGTTCTCAAAAATTAATCTTTTATTCAGCAAATCTTTCCCTAAGAATTTTAACTTTAATGTTTACAATCTCAAGCTTCTACTTTGTCTCCTTGTGATGTTTGAAATCTACCTCATACAACAAGTATGAGCTGGACACCTACTTTTCTAACTCTGACCCTAGCCATCTGATAATTTTCATCATTAGGTTTTTGTATCAGAGATTCTATCTGTAATTTCTACATGCAGATCACTGCTTTGTTTTAGGCATCTATCCCATCAATGATAGGTTGCCACACCTCTCTTTCTTACTAGAGTTATTGGAGGATCTCATTGACTTTTTCCTTAGCCATCTAGATGTGTTTTTCATTTACTTCTTTCTATAGGCCAACGTAATCTCTATAGTGATCATTAACTCTCTCAAATTTGAGAACCTCATTCTTCCAAGTGGCAATCTCAATTGCAATTTTTTGGTGTAAGGCATAGACTTCTTTCATAGAGAGATTTCTATTCTCTATTGTCAATCTCCTAAGCTTAATGTTCACCTTGGCTAGCTGCTCTTACTATTGATGGATAAAGTTTTACATTTGTTGTTTCTACACATCAACATTCCATAGGCGATGATTTTTTATAATAAGCATCTCATTCTCTTGGTGCATCTAAACTAAGTCCTTTTGAACTAAATATTTTTTGGCCTCAACCATGGACTGGTCAAAGATGGTCATCACCATCCCTGCCTCAACCTATGTGACTCTATCCCAAAGATATTGAAAAGCTTCATCTCTTATCAATGTAGGGTTGAGAAGTTTGGGATTGGCAAGATGGGCTCTTCATTTAGCAACCTTCATGATCAAGTGTTGGTTTTGTCCTTGAGCTATTTCAAGTTGCCCTTTTAACATGATGCACTTGCCCTTTTCTCTAAGCAACTTGGACTAGGTTGCAGTGATATTATCTAGAAAATCAAAGATATCTAGAATTGGTTGCCTAGTTCCCACTATTCAGTCTAGCAACTCTTCATGTTGGACTACACTTAATCTTCTACTGATAGTTCTTGCAGATGTTTGCACATCTCTAAGTGCAGAAAATTTTGGTACAAACATCATAGATGCATTTAATGCTTCAACAATTCTATCAACTACCACTTCTGCTACTATCTTCTACCCTTGGTGTTACATCACTAATACAATTGTTCCTTCATCCTCCTCTAAGCATATTAAAAATGTAGTAGCATTCCTAGATATTTTTGGAAATTACTATCATTGCAAGAGAGCCACCATCACCTCTTGGGAATTAGGATTTGACCTCATAGGCAACTACATTCTTTGGGCTAAGAATATTGGCCCACCACCCTCTATCTAGCTTATTATTTAAGCCACTTCATTAAGGTGACTTATTATAGGATGATATGCAAATGGATCACCACCACTGGTTCCTGCTTGCTACTCTTTCTCATGCAATAGTTGCTTTCAAATTTTGCATAAGCACTAAATGTCTATGTGGGCCTTCGACATTGTTTCCTAAGTGGGTGGTGAAGGTTGTGGTGGCTACTCCTCTTCTTTTGATATAGCAATGATCTAATCTTTTATCATCTTAGACCAAGAGGCAATGGGAGTATGCTAGATCATGTCATTGCCATAGCAAACTATCCCTGCTCTTTTGAACAGCTTTTTAATCAAACATCAAAATGGAAAGGTTTTCCTTCCATGTTCATTCTCCTTGAAATGCTTCTATATCTCCAAATAAATCAGCTATGGAAGATTAACCAAGAATTTTTTGCTTAGAGTAGTACAAGCACAAGCAAAGAAGGTTATCACCTTGCTCGGCCTCATCATTAAATTGAGGTGATAGGTTGCTATCTTGAATTATATACGCTCTACCAATGTGAGTGTGCCAAAATTCTTATGATCAATCCCATAGCATCACTAGGTCCACTTCCTTTTTATCTCAGGGTCTACTTGCATTAAAAATTTTTACGAAATGGATGCTAGAATTAGGCAAGCCAAGATCTTATGCAATTACTTCTATCGAGTAAGACACCTAGATGTCCTTGATTCTCATAATGGCTCTTTCCTTCCTTCTATTCCAAAGAGATATGTCTCTCCCATGTACCACTTCCCACTAGTAGTGACCATCAACCACATGGGAGAGATTTTCAATTATGTCTTAACTTCTAGTGGAGCATGTTCCAAGAATGGTCCAAATTTCAGTTCTTAGAAAACTAAGCATTGGACATCGCAAGGCTTGATCGTGTCTAGGCATGCTTATGTCAATGTGACCTCAAGTCTTGGTATGATCCCTGGTGCCTCTCATCTTTGGGCTTGTTCAATTACAACCTCTTCTTTGAGAATCTATTAAATAGATTTTATTTCATGCTCCTCCCAAAGAGATCCTACTATGTGAGTTTCTACTACCTGCTCCTAAGCTTGTTCTTCCTAGCCCCTTCCTATTCTGGGTCATTTTTTCTTTCATTATAATGGTCCTCTTNTAATGTGTAACTTTGAAACATAGGAAATACCTTATCTCTTAGGGTAGTTACACTTGGCTAAGTTGCGATCATGGCCTGTTTGATTATTTTAATATTATTTTATTATTATTTTAATATTAATAATTAATTTTAGGTTTACCAGAGTATGTTGGAAGGGTTAAAGTCTTAAAAATTGATGGTTTAATGTTATTTTATTCATTCACCCTTTGGGGGAGTTAGAAAAAGTTTGAAAAATTTTAATCAAAAACCTTAAGGTTTGTGGCCCCACAATTAAGAGCTTACCTCCCATAGTCACTACATTGAAGAACAGAGTGATTTGGATAAACGATGTAAAAGTTATGGGCTCTAGAAGATTTTGGGCTTTGAAAAATTACAGAAACTCCCCTCTTGTTTTGAAGCAAATGACAAAAACTTTCAAAGTATTGGACCATATTTATAAAATTTTTTGGCTACATTCATGGGGCCTAGTCGACGAGGCCAAGTCAACGTGCTTATTGACCACCATTGACTTTGTTGAAAGTAATGAAAAATAAGGAGTTTTTAAGTGGAATCTAGGTCAAATGGAAGTAAGAAAATCCAAGAACATGATGAAAATATTAGAAGAGGGTTTTGATATTTGGAAACTTGAGGAATGAGTAGAGAATGAGATTTCATAAAGAAGAATGCTTTAAGAAGCACAAAGTTGGATGCATAATGTGGCACATAAAAGATTTTGATTGCAACCATGTCTAAGGATAAGGAACTGAACTAACCAAACCATGAGATATATAAGTGGGTCCTCCCCATAACGACATATTTCCTTTTTACCCTTGCATAACCTCAACTAAGAAGTCTGTGGGCCCCATAGTTGATGAATGGTTGCAAAAGGTTAAGGACCAAACCTAAAGAATCTATTTAGGAATTTCAACACATCAAACTAAGACATGAAACAAAAACATCAAAACTAGTAGTGAGGTGAGCTATGGAGAGCATAGATGGATGAGATAGAGAATGGAATGGATATCCCAATCATGATCACATGAAGTCCCTTGTGAGTTTCATAGTTAAATGACCTGATAAAGTCTAACCTTAGTCCAAACCAAAACAAACCACTTTCAGTGACTTCACATCATCACTCTAGGACTAGTCCACCCCCTCAAGATACAAGAATGCTCCCATGGATAACCAATGTTCCTTATTGGAGAAGAAAAGAGAAGCAGGAAGTGAGAAAGGGCCTTAGTTAGAGGGGACCTTCAAGCATGGATAACATGTCCTTCTAGTCCCATAACCAGTGCTTGTAGCTCGTTTATTTTTTCTAAGGGGTGTGCTTTGAATTTTGATCATTTTTTTAAAAATTTTAAATTTTTGTATTATTTTTTATGGAAACCACACCATGCAAAGACTTATTTAACTTCCTATTATTTATCAACATAGAACAGTAAGACATCCATGAAAACACACATGCACTTAAGCAAGTAGAGAGGTACAAAGAGTATTGAATCCCCTTGAATCCACACCCTTTTTAAACATTAGAATCCTTTCCAAGCTTGAAAACTACCAAGGTTACAAGTTCGTTAAAGTTTTATTAATGAAAAAGGAACCTTATATTTCCAAAACAAGGAAAACCATAGAATTTGTGGATGGGTGGATGACATGGACTCACTGCCTATTTCATGAAAATAGAAACCATTCTTAGTTATTAGTCATCAAAATTCAAAAATAGAAATCAAACATTAGCAATCAACATTATTAAGTACAAACCACCATTAGCAAATAGCAATAGTACCATTGTGTCCTATTGGCAATAAAGTACTTTTTATTAGAAGATGAGAAAAATTCACACCAAAATAAGGAAAAATATAAAATAAATTGTAAAATATACAAGATAAAACGTACTAAAGATGTTGTAAGACAAAAATTTGGAAAAATAACAAAGTGTAAAACAAAAAATGTGAAAAAAAAGATGAAAAACTAAGAAGCGACTATAATGGTTAGCATGGATGGCCTTCTCCCCCACAAATAAGTTGTAAGAAGAAGATCCAAAAACTTGAGTGTGGTTGTCCATTCATTGAGGCATTACTTCCACTAGCTTACATGGGTTCATGAAAATGTTTAACTTATTGCTTATTGACCAGCTACTTTTTGTTTGGGTTCTTAAGTTTATAAATTAACATGGCCCCAAAAGGAAAGATTTTGTAAATGTTGTAAGGCCCTTCCCACAATATTTAAAACTTAGTTCATTAAGGTATGTATGTAGGGTTCCAATAGAGAACCTTATCTCTCAATTAAAATTTCACTTTCCGTCTTCTAAGGTCATGGTGCTTTTTGTTGAATACCTTATGTACTTCATTCTAAGATAAGGCCACTAATCAATTTTCATCTAGTACATTAAGGTTGATCAATCATTCTCCTTGTGTTAGACTCATGTCAAGATCTAGGTCACATGCTATTGAAAGCACATGGAGCTTGGATTAAATAGGAAGTATTGGTAGTTTTATGTACACTCGATCATAGGGAGAGTAACCTATATGGAGTTTCTATGTTGAGTAGTAGGCCTAAAGGGCATCGTTGAGTTTTGTGCTCCAATCTCTTATATATTTTTTAATAGTTCTTGTTAAGATCTTTGTAATCTCCTTGTTAGTAACTTCTACTTGACCATTAGCTTGTGGGTGATAGGGTGTTGTTAATTTATATTCAACTCCCAAGCATTGCATGAGCTTACAAAAAGTGGTGCCTATGAAATGGGTTCAATTGTTAAAAATCAGTGCATGTGGCACCCCAAACCTATTTCTAACATTTTTTTTATACAAACCATGCAACAGTAGATGATGTACAGTCAATGATGGCTAGTGCTTCTACCCATTTTGTACAGTAATTAATAGTGATGATTATATATGTCTTTCCATTTGACATGCATGTGATGTTGAAGGGTTTCAGTGGTTGAATTCACTATTGAGGTCCTTCCATTCATGCAATCATCCCACCATCTCATTGACAGCATTCACAAGAGCAGACAAATTGATGGACATTTCTGAAGATAGTTGGCCAATAATACCCTGCCATCAAAATCTTAATGATTGTGCATCTCCTAGTATAATGGCCCCCACATGAACCCTCATGAGCATTTTGTAGAATGTGCAATTGATTAGCATCAGGTACATACCAACAAACCAAGCCATTGGTGCATACCTTGTAAAGGTGTCCATTGATTTCCATGAAGTGGTTGGCTTGATGAAGAAACTGTTGTTTCTTCCTATAGTCTAGATCTTGTGGCATCTCTTGAGTAAGAAGATAAGTAAGGATTTCACCATATCATTTTGGTTTTGTAGGCACTTATTCCTTTATTACATCAACAAAGAGGATTTCATCAAGAAATGGATCAGAAAGCAAGCTCTTCTCCTCTTTGTTATTCCATTGTAACTAAGACAAGTGATCAGTAACCACATTCTTAATTTCCTTTCAATATACCATCATAAGATCAAATTCCTGTAAGATCACCAACCACTGTATGACATAAGGGCTCATCATTGGCTTGTTCATGAGGAAGCGAATGACACTATGATTAGTGTGCATAAACACTTTATATCTAAGCACATAATGTCTAAACTTCTCTATAGCATACATCATCATCATTAGTCCTTTCTCCATTATGGTGTAATTCAACTATACATCCACAATGCTTCAACTTGTGCAATGGATGTAATATGGATGTTTCTTGTCATCCAGCTACGTAAGCATGGTTCCCAAGGCATAATGTGATGCATCTATCATAATATGAAATAGTATAGGCCAGTCAAGTGATCATAGAATTGGAGCCTCTACAAACTTCTACTTGAGGCTCTGGGATGCTTTTTCACATTCCTTGGTCCAGATGAATGAAGCATCCTTCTTTGTTAGCTTAACTAATAGTTTTATAATCTTAGATAAATTCTCTATGAATTACTGGTAATAGCCAATGTGTCCAAGGAATGACCAAACATCTTTAATGGTTTTTGGTTGATGAGTTATTTCTTAGATGACCCTTATCTTTTTAGGGTCCATAATAATCTCTACCTAAGAAATTTTGTGCCCCAATACAATGCCCTCTTGGACCATTAGATGAATCTTTTGCCAATTGAGCCAAAGATTCATTTCCACATACCTTTTAATCACTTGCTCAAGGTAGTTAAAGGCTTATTCAAATGTAGTGCCATAGGTGGAGAAGTCATCCATGAAAATTTCCACCTTGCAACCAATTTGTTGCTAAAAAATGCTCAAGACCAAGCATTGAAATGTTGTTAGAGCATTGCACAAACCAAAAGGCATCTTTCAATATGCAAAATTTCCCTACGAACTTATGAATGTTATTGTGGCCTGATCCTCTAGCGTGATTTGGATTTGGTTATAGCCACTATAACCATCCATAAAATTGTAATAGAAATGCCTAGATATAGTATCTAACACTTGATCCACAAATGGCAATGAAAAGTGATCTTTGAATGTTTCCATATTCAACAGTCAAGAATTGATGCAAACCCACCACTTGTCACCTTTCTTTGGCACAATCACAAGTAGACTAATCCACTTCCACAATGGGATAGATAAACCTCACCTTGAGGAGTTGTTCAATTTTCTCTTTGAAAATCTACTTCAATTTGGGGTTCAACCACTGTTAGAACTACATTTTTGGCTTCATGGTTGAATTAGTGTAAATAAAATGCTAGCATATCTTAGGATCAATCCCTATGAGTTTAGGATATGTCCAAGAAAAGGCTATTGGCCATTTGTTGATCACCTTCAACAACATCTATTTTTGTTCAAGAGCAAGATTGACATTAATTATTACCAGCTTGCCATTTGTAAAAAATGCATACTCCATGCTAGCAGGTAAAATTGTCAACTCTAAGGGCTCTTGTTTAAAATTTTTAGGAATTTTCAACTCTTCCCAATACATATCATCATTTTCATTATCAGAGAGTTGGTAATGAACTTGCTCTAGTTTATCCATGCTTTTAATATAGGCACATGTCAAACTCTCAGCAAGTTCTATGCAAAGTGTGTCGTTTCCAAGATTAGCTTTCAGCCACTAGGTGCCCTCTTGTTTTGTGGTTGCTACGTATAGGAACCTTTAAACTTTAGATTCATTTTCACATTATTTACATGCTTTGATGGATGTGCTCTTGACAGAACAATGTTTCTACACATAGTTGCACCTAGTATCGTTGTATGTGATGCATGGAACTCTCTTCTTCTCGATCTTTCCTAATTCATTTTCCTTGGAAATTTCCAAGAAGAGATCTCTGATGCCCATTCGTGCATGAACAATGCTCAACCATGTCCTTTCCATAATAATTGAAAATTTTGCCTTACAATTGTCAACCTTGATCATTAGAAAATTGGTAGGATAGGATCACCCACAAACAGTGGTTACAATATCTTTCATAAATCCCAAAGAAATAGTGATTGACTAGTCTACCAATTCTAGATGGATATTGCTCTTCTTGATAGGAAATAGGTTCCATGCTTTGTACATGTCATGGGAAATTAGATTGAAACTGAAACCTAAATCAACAAGAGCCTTACATGGCTCATGTCTGATGATCTGCAAGTAAATGAGAGGACTTCCAAGGTCAAATCTTTTCTTGGAAAGGTTGCTAGTCTTAATCCAAGAAGATACAATGTGGGTTAGCATAACAATGTGGATCTTAGGCAAAATTTGATTTTAAGGGATCTCAAAAGGATTTTATGCAAAGGATGTCACATTAGTCTATGAGAGACTGTTGGGTTGGAAGAATGATTATTTTTTGGATCTCAGTTCCAAACCATTTAGCTAGAAAGCTAGCTATAAGTTGACAACCTTAGTAACGTTATGTTATTATGGCTATGATGAAATTTCACCCTGCATAGATGGAGTAGGAGGTAATTAGGTGGAGGGTGGAGGAACATGTGCTAATGGATGAGAAGGATGATAGGGATATGGGGTTTCCCCTCTAGTAGATGAATAATAATTTCTATGATACTTTGGAGGGTAGTAGTGATGCTAAAAAGAAGCATGACTAGAAGAGTCACATAGAGACATCAATTTCTAAACATAGTACCCATATGGATATAGCTACCTATAAGGGTACTCCTACCTTGGTGGTGGCATCCCCCACAACAATGGGTCTTGCCACTATTGGTACTACTCATAGAGTTGCAGTGAAGTTCCACTTGGATAATAAGCTTATTGTTGTTGGTGAAACTACCTTGAATTGCCTTAAGAATAAGGCAATCTTTTGGGTGCTTGCCTTCTTGCTAGTCTAGGATTTAGTGTGTACACCCCAAATTCCTGCAAGTGTGACACAATAGAGCAACATCCCTTAGGATGTTCATATTATCAAATGTCACACCTGCCATCATCATCTAATTCTATATCCACAACTTCTTCTACTACAGTAACTTTTTTCTTACCCTTTTTGTAGGCATGTTTAGCCTCTTCTCACCTCTTGTGGTTACAATCACTACTCTACTCTCTTGATTCTTTTGTAATTTTTAGAGAAATTTGAAATTTTTGTCCAAAGATCCCATAATTTATCAACCTTGCCCGATATATCAGAAATAGATTTTTGGATTAGCAAGGTTTTTTGTTGCACCACCTCATTAATTGGTGACTACTCATTGTCACAAAATCGAACCTTCCTTTTTCTAATGGAAGGATTCTTGTTATATTCCTCAACACTTTCTTGTATCCTCACCTCTCCTTCTTCTTTTGCTACCTACTCTATCATCCTTTAGATCTAATGGGCTCTAATTTTTTATAGTCTTCCTTAATCATAAACCCCAAGAGTTCTTCTCATTTCTAAATAGAGTCCATCTATGATGTGGTGAAGTTGTTCCTACTAAGTATAATCATGGCCAAGGCATTAAGGTATAAAAGAATAGTATCTTCCCATGGAGATGTTCAAGGTTTCATGTGTTCCTTGCTTCCATCCTTGGATCTACCTTCTCATATTATACACTCAAGAGTACATATAGTATTTATCATTGAATAGCTCTAGCATTATACTCTACCTACAAATAGATTCCAGCTCCAATGACCAATACCATTTTTTGGCTTCCATAATGAGTGTCCTAAGAAATAGCTTTAATTTTTGCCAATCATTTTCAATATTTTGTAAGACACAAGCATTGTGAAAGGCTTGAAGATATGTTTGTATATTAGAGTTATATTCCCCCTCAAATCTAGGAATATTGTTCATGTCAAGTCACTTGATTCAACTATCTTTCACATGTTTGATTGGAATTTTCACTACCTCTACAATATTCAGCATACTCTGAGTTGCCAAAAAAGGCTCAATATCATCATTATTTCGATGACACATATAATGTCCTTTGCTACCCCTTCATTCATCATTATTGTCTAGCTATTCACCTTCATCATAGTTGTCCTTTTAGTGGCGTCTATTAGAATCAAAAGAGGAAGAAGAAGATGCAGATGAAGAGGGTGAAGAGGAAGGAGAACTACCACCACCATTGTGTCTACCACCTTCTCTACACTTATCATAGTCACGTTCATCAATTTTCTTGTCATCTTGATGCTTGCCCAATCCCCTACTTTGACTTCCACTTTTTCCTGAACCTAGATTATTGATAGTGGATTATAGCTTTAGGTTCAAGGAACTATCACTTATATCAAGGGGTGGAGAATCTTCATATTAAGAACCCCAAGAGGAAGGATCCTCATTAATGTTTTGGTTGAGTAGGAACAAGGGATTGGTGAACTGTTTCCCCTTCGTGGCCTCATGGTGCTTCTCTTGGTGTTAATCACTCCTACATTGTGTTTTAGTAGGATAGTAGTCCTAGTAGTCATAGTCATGCACAACATACTCTTCTTGAAGATCCTAGATGCCTAGCCTCCTAAGATATTGGAGTAGCATTCTAGACATAGATAAATTGAGATGCATTACAATGTTTCCCTCCATATCTTGCCATCACAATTGTTCATCCTAATGTAGGATGAAGGTGAAATCAGGCACACACTCATCTAGATGAGTATATACCACCTTGCATTTTTGAGGCACTGGTGGTTTACTATCATCACACTTATGAGAAGAAGACATTCTACAATTAAAATATGTTATCAATGTGCTTAAATTATTATATTTATTTTTAAAATGATTTTTAACCTTAGGGTTCATCCAATGATGTTCATGATTTTCACTATGCCTAGATAGTGCACATTTCAAACAAAAAGAATCCCTAGTAATGATGCCAATGATGAGTGGTAAGTATCCCTATGCTCAACCATAAGAATCACTAAGTGTTGCATGATCTGATAAAATTTCATGGACTCCATGTCTTTTGATACACTAGCCTCTAGGAAGTGAACTTGCCCTAACAGTTATTCATTTTCTTCCCAATTACACTTGTGATACGCAAAGGTATAGTTAAGTGTAATTGAGGTGTATAATTTTTATTATTTTTATGTTTTATGTTTTGGGTACTTAGTAAAGGATAAAGGATGAAAGAAATGAATTATTTTAATTGCTAATTTAATCTAAATAACTACACCTAACTAATCCTAACATAAGCATTTTTTACTTTTCATACACATCCTAAACACATTTAATGCTACTGGGTTACAAAATGTTAAGCGTTACTAGGATTACCAAGCACCAAGCATATGCCCAAAGTGGTCATACTTATATGATTAATTAATTGCTACTTAATCTAGCTTATTGTAGCTTAGTTTAGCCTAATTAATTACTTAATTACTTAAGCATTAAAGGAAATTGCATAAAACATTAAATGCATAAATAAATCATTAATCCATTTTCAAGTGCTACAAGGTTTATCAAAAAGCTCATCTTTATTGTTGCAAACACTACCATGCTTGGGTATAACACTCTTGACATACTATGGGCACTTAGAAAAATATTATAACTTTCAAATGAAAAAACTACATGAGCTCTACTACAAATATGATAAGACATGCCATAAACATAGTGGGTCAGCATGTATTTATAGGCGAAAACAAACACCATGTCAACAAGTCCACATCAATGCATCAAATCATGCATCAATAGGGCCTAGTCAATAAAGCCTAGTTGATAGGGCCTAATCGATGTAGCCAATCCATGATTAATCACAAATCCCAACAAGTGAAATTCAAAAATGAAGCACTTACTATAATTAGTAAGTAGGTGGTAAGAAGAGTGCACCCCTTTACCAAAAATGGAAAAATGAAAACATTAATGTTAAACACCCTCTATGTTAACCTCCTAGCTGCCTTTATGTTGGGTATGGTAGGAGGAGAAAAGAAGGGGAATGAGATAATGAAAATCTCACATCTTCTTATTTCAACATTGGAGAGAGGAGGGAAAAGTTGAAAGGCCAAAATGAAAACATAGTAGTTTCCAAAAATAGTTTAGGCAAGCTACTAATCTTTACCACAAAAGAGCAGCATGTAGGTTTGGTTGGTATTGAAACCAACATTAGTTTTGTAGAAAACGATGTACCAAAAAAATTAATTGGTTGTTAAGGCTTCCAATGTTAGTTTTGTTATAAACATTCACAGCAAATGTCATGAAATTTCAGCACCCAAACCACCTACAACTTCCATGTTGGGGTTTCTGCTATAGGGGATAAGGATAGCATTAGTCTTTTTGGAGTTTTGGCTGCAAAAGTATGGAAAATGGCTTTCAACTTGCAATGTTGGCTTTGGAGAAGTTGGTGTCAAGCCTCTTCCATGTTGGCCCCCCAACTACCTCTACACTAAGCTATGGTAGGGGGGAAAGAAAGGGGGTGAGATGATGGGAATCTCACACCTTCTAATCCAACATTGAGTAGAAGGGAAAGGCTTAAAAATCAAAGTATAAAGTTGGTATTTCCCACTAACTTGATTTTGGTAGGCTATCAATTTTCTCAACTTAGAAAGATGGAGGAAGCCAACTTCTAGAATTTTGGTGGCTTCTAAAAGGATTGGACCATACACCTTAGAAACCAAAAAGAGAAATTGGTAGCAAAAAGGGAAGAAGGGGGAAAAATCAATGCTAGCTTTGGTTTGAAAAATTCACAGTAAGTGCTATGAAAAGCCATCACCCAACCACCTGCAACTTCTACATTGTAGTATCTATCACAAGGGGGGAGATTAGCATTGGTTCTTCAAGGTCTTATATGCTAAAATGTAAATTTACTACTAAGAAATAACGTTGGCAATATGGCTAATATATTTTGGCATAGAAACTAGGTGGAGGCCATCCTTTTAGTGCCAAGAAAACTATTACGACTAGAAAATCCAATTCATTGGAAAGAACCAATGGATCTAGTGTAGAGTAGTCCTTAACCCATGAATCTCCAAGGCCTCCATAAAAATATGATCCAAGGTACCTTGGATAGTCTAATAAATCAACTAGGAACTTGGGGGATTTGCAAAATAGTGTAATGAAATGGAATGCAAAAAAAAAAAACTAATAACAAACCTAAATAATGCACAAAAAATAAACAACTATATCTTGCATACAAACCCCAAAACTTAAAACTTTATTAAGAAAGAATAAAGAATAAGTTAGAGAAATGTGTACAAATGGGACTTAAGTGGGAAACAGGGGGATTCACTTGGATGAGGGTTCAAGGTTCATTGAAGTTAATGCAGTCAACCCCACAATTTGAATATCTTGTCACTCCTAATGCTATTGAACCTCTGGTGCTACAATCTCAAATGTGCAATGTTGGCTATGGTGGGGGTTTTAAAGTGTAAAGAATCCAAGCTGCCCAAGTGCTCTACGCTAGGAGTTGGAAATCCTAAGAGTGCAATGTGGAGCTTGGAAACTCACATATCCCAAAGAGGGTTACAAGTTCATAGTGTCAAGGTTTCTACAATGGGTTCAAGAGGATACAAGTGTGGAAACTTGCAAGAACTCTTTAGTACTTGAGAATGAAATAGTGTAGAACTATGAATAATTTATGTGCAAAAGTGTATGTATGCCAAAACGTTGTTGAACTTTGTCCAAAAAAATTGTTGAACTGTCTTAAGATTGTGGAACTGCAAAAGTGTTAAACCATGAAAAAATCGTGGAACATGTAAATGGTGTTGGAGGTTGGTTTTATAGGTCTTAGGCCATGAATGGGGCTACAAAATGGTAATGATTTAGCTGTAATTTGGCTGCACAATGGCTGAAAATTGGCTACCAAATTGCTGCAAATTTCTACCTTATTTAGGTGAGATGGGTGTCCAATTTTGGGGGGTTACCATATATAGTAAGTTCCTTTCCCCCATGGCCATTCCATTTACTCTAAATAGTAATGAGGGAACACCTTCCATGCTGGAGATAAATATTTCATGTTGAGCTCTCCACCATGATTGCTGAAGTAGCTTGTCAACATTGGAGTCCATGAAGTATTGAAATCTAGCTATTGTGGCTTCCACGCTAGGGGGATGCAATTTCCATGTTGCGGGTGGAGCATCCACACTAGGGAGAAACTTCCATGCTAAGGGGGGAAGGTTTCCAAACTGAGCATGTAGTTTCCATGTTGGGGCAAAATTTCCAAGCTAAGGAAAAACTCCCCACCTCTCCATGATAGGGGTAACTGAGATCTACCCCCTTGCAAGTGTTTCCAACATAGAAAAATTTATACCCCTCATTAAACCCATCAAATTGTCATTTTTAGCATTCCAAAAGGCATTTCAACTCTCTCTCTCTC
>MNCI01003632.1:297265-310347 GCA_015680685.1 Gnetum montanum | reverse complement strand
TAGCATGCGCAATCTGGTCAAACTCCATAGACTAAATGCCTAAACACCCCATGGAACACTTGGGGTTAATCATTTGTTGTCTTCCCATACTTACTTGTTGTTGTCACAGTGTATGGTTAAGTAAGTCCGAGGTATATGATTTTTATGGTCTTTTATCATTTTTCTCCTATGCTATCAAGGTGAAGGGTTGAGAGAGCTAACTAACTCTAACTAAGGACTAAATCTAAATTAACTAGCATTAGCATCCGTTCCCACTTACTGTACACACCCTGAACTATGCAACTGTGGCTACCAAATGCTAATCATTACTAGGATCACAACACGTAACGCATGTGCTCGAAGTGGTCATACTGAGGCACTTAACTAGCCTAAACGTGATGAGCATCCAATTCCTAGACTAGCTGTACATATCTGTGGATGCTCGTAATCAAGTTGTACTCATCCCGCATTCTAGGAGTTGAGGGTGAGAGAGACTAATCGCGATGAGCAGCCGATTCCTTGATTAGCTGTACACATTCTTCAATGCTCATAATCAAGTCGTACTCATGCCGTGCTAGTGCAAGTAATAAATAATAGGTAAGAAATAACAAGTAATAAAACCTATTCCATGCACTGCAAGGTTTATCCACAAAGCTCATCTTTATTGCTATACACAACTTGCATTCAGGTACAAAGCTGTTCGAATAAAGATCCGTTCACTTGGGGACTCCTACTGCGGGCACATGGAAAATATTCTATCTCTAGAGTGATCAAACAGCTAGAGTTTCCCTACTTCTAGCCTAGGATGGAAAATAAGGGAAGTGCCACCTCTTATTTATAGATTTGGCGGCGGACCACGATATCGCGATTGCTGTGATATCACGTACGCGATATTGTGGTGCATGTGATATCGCGTCTCATCAACAAGGCGAATCATTACAAGCATCAAGTTGGGCTCCTCAAGGAGGTAAACAAGAAGGAGATTCACTTGGTCAAAGCAAAGATGAACAAGGCCCTCTAGAAACTCTAGCAAAGGGATGACGTGTGATAGCCAATTTTTGATGGTTCAAACACATATAATAAAGTTGAGATCCACATAAAGGAGTAGAAAATTGAGGAAATAACTAAATATATGAAGCTTTCCAAGCTTCAATATGCGAACTTGACTATGTTGACTATAGAGGGGTCAAGGATAGAGTTGGAGAAGAAGGCGATCAATTTTTATTTCTTATATGAGGTAGAATTCAAACACCAAAAAGAGACAAAATTGCAATTGGACATAGCCAATGTAGAGCTTGAAGTTCTCAGAAGTCAATTCACTAATCAATATTTGATTGTCAAGAACCTAGCCAATAGAATGAAAAACTACCATGAGCTATTGAACCTTGTAAAGATGTTCGACATTGAACAAAAACTATTCACAACATGGTTTGTTAACATCAATGAGCTATTCCCAAAAATTTCATGCCCATGAACATTCCTACACCAGCCCACATTGGCAAATCCATGTGGACTACGAATGATCCATGAAGTAATGAAGAGAAGATGAAAGCATTACTATATGCTTTCAAACTTTTGCTAGAAGTAGTAGAACAACCTTAATTGCCTCCACTACCATGAGTGTCGAAGCCTAGTGAAGGATCTTTCACATCCCAAAAGCCTCCACCTTTTGGCATTGTTTGAATTTTTACTTACCTTCAGCAATCTAATGGATCCTGGTGTCATTTTGTAAGGGTGCCGAATTTTCTTTTCATGGACACCAATTTTGTAATTCTGTATAGTCTGGTACTTAGAGTCAATTAGTCAGTCAATCAATCAATAATTACATACTTTTACAATTTTGTAAGAAGCACAATCTTGCTTTTGTTCACTCTAAGATGAGCTTTCACTTAATCATGGGGATATGATGAAGCATAATCAACTTGATGCATCAATGGGGATGCGTCAAAACAACCCCATTGATGTAGCCCCATCAATGCATGGACACATGTGTTGATGTAGATGTAAGTCAAGCCTATATAAATGTGCATGTCCACATATTGGCAACTATTTCAAACCAGATTGCCAACATCCTCAAATAGGGTTTAGGTGCTTACTAGTCTCTAGCAACACCAAGGCCTAGATACCTCCAAATAGACTTAGTAGTTATCAAATGAACTAATCATGAGTATGTGTATGCTATTGCAAATGTTGAAATGGTTGGGTTATGTATGAAACTATAATCAACTATCATAAAAGAGATTTGGCTAACTTTTTCAAATACTATGAGTAATTAATACATTTAATAATTGATGATACATGGTCTNGACACGCACATGACTGGAAATAAAGATTGAGATTACTTCATCATTGTAGCATTCATTTAGTTTAATTATTTATTTATTTAATTGTTATTTACTATTTTCTTAGTTAATATCTCTCACCCTTATCTCCTGTTAAATGGGGAATGAGTACGACTTGATCACGAGCATTTAAGTGTGATTACTTAGTAACCCAGTAGCGTACCTAGGATCTGCGCTTGGTAATCCCAATGGTAGTCATGCATGAGGTCCAAGATGTGTACGAATGATTGAGGAATTGATACTCATCGCACTTAGGTTAGTTTAGATTCTCTCACCCTCTCTCTCTCTTAGCTTAATTAAAGATATTTTTCATTGCCTCTAGGAGTAGCACTAGGTTAGAAACCACATCATACACCTCACTCTGGACTAAACCATATGTGACAAAGTTAATACTAGTCCAGGTAGGAAGATAGTGAACTGCAACCTAAGGCTAAATTTCTAGATACCACAACTAGTCTGTCTACGGAGTTTGACCAGATCGCACATGTAACATGTAACACTCATATTCTTATGGTTGAGTGTAGGGGTACCTCGCCACTCATCATTGGCACTATTTCCGAGGACAGTGCTAGTTATCTAAATTAGTTATATCATACAAGGTCGATGTATAGGAATTAACGATATATCTTTTAAAAGGAATCAATTACAAAAAGTCACATTTGAATTCACACACAGCTTCACAACCATGCCTCTCCTACAAGACTATGATAATGTCATACCTAGTGAGGAAATTCATTGGAGAACCAATTAATTATATGACAATGAAGACTGGAGTATGCAATCTGAGGTGGGGATTTCTTATAAACATAAATGAAGGCAACATCATCCCAACGCATGAAAGCATAACTTACTCGATGATGATGAACCCNTAAGCTCTTTCCTATGACACTCGTTGGCCAAGCAAAAGTATGGTATAGATCATTCAAACCAAATTCAATATGACATTGGCCAACAATGGTAGAACTCTTTAATGAAAGATATCAAACCTACGCAAGAGTGTCAACATTGAGGAAACAAATCCAAGAGTGGAAACAAGCACAACATGAACCCTTGGACATGGCCTTAGAAAGATATTATGCACTGTTAAACAATTGTCTAGGCCATGGGTTCTCCGAGGAAAGGCTAATGTACCATATCATTGATGGGCTTCGTGATGCAACAAGAGAAGCCCTAGCGATGTATGCCCAAGGTTAACTATACAAACTACAAACCCATCAGGTCCAAGAGCTTATTAAGCGGGTAGCAAAAGAAGAAGGAGAAATGGCTAGATGGGAGAGTGTTGAAAAACATCAACGGGACCAAAATCTCAACTTAAAAAAGGTCCATGATCATAAAAAGGAGAAATCAACCTATCACAAGGAGAAAGAACCATCTTTGCTAGTACAACAATCGTTAGAGGAAGTTGAGGCAAAGATCAATAAGTTGTTGAAATGGACATATAAAAAGTGTGATAATTTATTGATATTATTGGAGATAGAGTTTTGACAACCTGAGAAGCAAGAAAAAATATCATTAGACATTCGAAAGGAAGGAATGAAGGAAATAAGAGATCAATTTCCAATCACACGTATGAATGCAACATATGCCTGTATGATCACCCCAAGGGCCAATGCCTAATCTTGTTATATTTATATGAGCATTGGGGAAACACGTTACATCCAGAGTTCATACAGAGATACTATGTTTAGTCACAGTGGCAACAATCCTAGCTGTGGGGAAAGCCAGCCCTAAACTGGAAACACCCTTCATATCATCCGAATCCAAATGCTTACCTAGTTCAACATCCTATTTCCCCAACTGTGCCAACATACTCTATCTCACTGCACTACCATTCTCCTCAATACTATCAACCCATGTCCTCAACACAGCCACCACCTTGTGCACCTTACACTTCTCCTAATTTTCAACATTCTCATCCTTTCCCTCCTTCTACATCACCACCAACTATTCCTAAGGTGTCTGCACCACAGCAACAACCCACAAATGTCACTTGTGCTACTACTGCCAATAGCAGTGAGAGGCCTCCTCAACATCAAAAACATCCCTTCTTTAAACATGACCGTAGGAAGGGACAACACGATTCCAAGGCCATTGCATCCACCAACTCAGCACAAGTCTAACACTGTGGTGCACCCTTCTCTTCGAACCCAATGCCTCATGTCACTTCATCAGGGCCACCAGTTAACACTCCAACAACCATATGGCCCAATGAGCATAGGCATGGAGGGCAACATCCTGATCCTTGCATACCATCTAACAGTCCCAAATATCATAGTGGGTCAACTCACTATCCAAAAATCACATCTCATAAATTTCCCCACTATGCTTACTATAATCAGGTGTGTGAACCCCAATGGGGTAAGTATGACCAACTCCCAATATTTCCAACATGCAAGGATCCTCATCTTTCATTTATTAATCCTTGCCATCCTCAACCATTTATTTTTGGAGGGTATCCCCCATTTTAATAACAAGCAGGATTAATAAACATTTTTCATTTTCTTTAATTTTACAAATTTTTTTTGTTTTCCAGTTTTTCATTTTCCAATTTCTTGTTTTATCTTTTTGTCTTTTTACATTTTTATAAGTAATCTCATCTACAAATAAAACACTCATGTGGCTCATTCGTTGAGGTGTGTTCTATGTTATTGAGTCTCGAGTGATCAATTATGTGAACAATGAGCCCATTACACCCACTTATCCATTCTACAGATAAGAGGTTCTATTCAAGGGTACAGTGATATTCTTGACATTCTTAAAACTTAAAATTAATTTTGTGTTCATTGTACCCAGAATGAAGAAGGATGGACCAAAAGGGAATGATCAGGGTGTGACATCAAGGAGACTTGTGGATTCTCTTTAGTGATATCTATGGGAGTTATCATGCAACGTGGTTGTACTAAGATCCTTGTAGATCTAACAAAAAATGGGAGTAAGAGTAATCAAAAGGGCACTCAAAAATCCAATGTTGTTCTAGGGGGGTCCCACTGGAAAGACATGCACCCATGCCTGAAGGTTGGCGGCTTCTCTGGATTTATCAATCGAAAAAAAAAAGAAAGAAGAAAAGAAAAAAAAAAGAAAAGCAGAAAAAGGAAGTGCCACAAAAAAAAATCACTCCTCCCTTGAATAAAACACCAAGTGATTGTACGCCTTGTTGTTATGGTACTCTCATAGCCGCTCATCATGGGATGAACCAATGTGGTGTCACTAATCAGAGGAATGAACTTGGTCCTGATCTTGGAATGATGAGTCAATGACACCTTAATCATGCTTTACACGTAGGCTTCACTGTGCCCTGGGTCAGTTACCTCATGACCCAATCTCTACAATCCCTTCTGTAGTTCATCTCACCTTGCTGTTCATGTAATTATAGCTCATGTCTCGTATAGCGTAGAATTCTTACCTCATTCCAATGGTATCTACATGTGTGTGTTTTATGAAACTGGTATGGATTACATTTAACCCTTCTAGTGCCCACGGAAACTTTAAGTGTGGTTACACAAGGGCATTATAGGTTGGAACCTGCTTTGGGGAGGATCCACTTGCATGAATTTTGTAATTTGTACTTGTTGCATACCACCACATCATCTTATACCGTCTGAGTACTTCATTATCAAATCTATTCTTTCCTTTTTCATCATTTTATCAAACGTTCCTCAAAAACCTAGTCTGACATTAAACATTTAAGGCAACTTCCTTGAAAAAATTTCTAACTCAAAAATCACACTAAGAAAAGGATTCAACATTTATTAAAGGCAACAAGTAAGGTATGAAATCATTGAAATTTTTTCAATAACCTTACTAACAATTGATCTTTGTGTGATTATAGATGGCCCCTAAAAGAAGATGACAAGGAGGACCTTCTCAAGGTGCAACCGAATGACCAGGAGGAGGTAGAGGCCAAGGACTTCATGCAGAACATGTAGAGTAGGAGGCACAATCACTCAACATCCATCATGGAACTCCTATTACTGCATAACCTATCCAAGTAAAAGGTAGAGAAGTCAGGACCCAAGCCTATGAAGAGGAATGACGGCTATTTGCAACATAACATGTGATGAGTGGTGAGGTACCCCTACACTCAACCATACGAATACAAGCATTTTCACATGCGATCCAGTCGAACTCCACAGATGGACTAGTTGTGACACCTAGAGAGTTATCCTTAGGTCATAGTTTGCTATCTTTCTAGCTGAACTAGTATTATCTTTGTCACGTATGGTTTAGTCTAGATTGAGGTGTATGATGGGTTTCCTAATCTAATGCTACTCCTGAAGGCAATAGAAAGTAAGATTAACTAAGCTAGGAGGAAAAGGATAAGAGAATCTAAACTAGCCTAAGTGCGATGAGAATCCATTCCCTAATTATCCATACACATCTTGCACTTCATGCACAACTACCACTGGGATTACCAAGCGCAGATCCTAGGTACACCACTGGGTTACCAAGCAGTCACACGTAAATGCTCGTAATCAAGTTGTACTCATTTTGCATTCTAACGTGAGTTTAAGGGTGAGAGAGACTAATTAGGAAAGTAGTAAATAAAAATTAAATAAATAAATAAACAAAGTGAATGCTGCAATGATGAAGTAATCTCAATCTTTATTGTCGGTCATGTGCGTGTTCAAGTACATCACACTCAAATAAAGGATGCTGTACAATTACATTTACCACACTGCGGGCATACACTGGAAAATAATATATCTCTAAAGGGATCAAACTGCTAGAGTTTTGCTACAATCTAACTCTATTATGTGAAACAAGGGAGAGCCACCTCTTATTTATAGAACTAGGAGCAGACTGCGATATCATGTATACAAAATCGTAGGGGAAGATGCGATATCACGGCTGATGCAATATCGCATACGTGATATCGTGGGCTATGCAATATCATGTCCCATCATACCCCCACAACTGAATGAAAACTCGTCCTGAAGTTACAGTGATTACACAATGGATAGGTATGGGATTATTAGATGGAAAAATGGAATGATGCCGCAGTGTGGGAAGAAAACAAAATAAAGACACAACACACAGAATATGCTACAACTACAAAAATTTGGAACTCATGTAGTTCCTGGTGGCGGTGGCTCCTCCATTGGTGCCTTCCCTTTGTCTTGTGCTCTAGGTTTTGAGGCTTGATGGTGTTGATGTATGACTTGGAGCTTCTCCTCTTCAGTATGAGGGTCTTGTATCATCCATGCTAATGTTCCAATGTTTGATAGAGTCGGCACCTCCCACGGACAAGGTAGTTATGAGAAAATTTGGCTGGCCTTAACATACCAAACCACAAACACCCATCATTCCTCCTCATAGGCTTTGGCTTTGTTCTTTGTATTCATGAAGGTCCATTAGCTATCAAGCCAAGTTAATTGTGACATCTTTCTGTCCCTAGTAGCTGGCTTTTACCACCTCAAGTTCAGAATTTGCAACATCCATTTTTTCTAACAGCTTCTTGCGTTCTACAAATTCTGCTTCATATTTGATGTGGGTGGTTGCTACCTGTTGCTCGAGCTCTGACCTCGAGCACCCTACTGTTAACATGGCAAGCTTGGCATATCTTAGGTTTTCCAACTCCATGTACTTTGTTAAGTCCTAAATCTATAGGTCCCGGTTCTTAACTTCTGCTTAGTGGGCAAAGGCATATGTGTCCAATATGGCTCGCCAATCAGTGTGTTGAGCACTGATAGTGTTGATTTGGGCCTTGGCCATATGGATCTCCTTTTCAAGATCTATTTATACATCCCCACTTGATTGCGAAAGTGCTCCTTCAACTTCTCATGTCGTTTAGCCTCATTCTGCCACGCGCGGATCTCAATTGCTGACTTTTGATGAATGGCGCGTACCTCCTCCATCAAGAGGGCTCGATTTTCTTTGGCTAAATAGCTCACGTCACGGTTGACCTAGATGAATTTTTCTTGTAATTGATGAAAGTGTTCATTGAGAACGTTCTTTTGCTTTTCTACAGAGGTCAATCGAAGATTTTCTGCAACCAGCTGCTTATTTTCTTCCTGTAATACTTTCAATGCCTTAAGATGCACATGGGTTTGCACTTGTGCTACGGAGGCATCCCAAACAACCTTCTCCTTTTCATCCACCACCCTTTTATTCTTTGCAATTAACTTTGTTAGTTGCTTGGTTCTAAAGTTTTCTAGCTAGTCTATGGGAACAAATTGTAAAGGGTCCCGTTGTGCTGCTTGTAAGGCCACAAGATGCTCTTGTAGTTTCTACACTTCAGCTTTAGCATGATCTACCCTTACTTCTATTAAGACCAGCTTCCCCTTTGTGGAAATGAGGTCTAACTAAATTGTTGTTACATCCTGAGGGATGTCAAATAGGTACGTCATTACTTGCCCTGTTTGAAGCAATCTATCAAGTGCATCCTCATGTTCCATAGGAGTCATTGAGCTTCCGGCAAAAGTTTGAGCATCCCGTGCTCCTGAGAGATTTACCAGTGGCACAATAGGTACATTGAAGGATTTTTTGATGTGGTCTGCGATCACGTCTGCAGCTCCCATGGCATTCTAGTATTTCATGACCACCACAGTGGCCCCTTCACTAGTCTCTAACTGCACCTGGAAAGATGCTGCGTTTCCTGAGATCTGTTGTGACCATCTACTTTCCCCTCCTCTTATGTGAATGGATACTTCCCCCTTGTGCGATCCAACGAAACAGTAGGCTGCCTGGCATCATCAATGATGCAGAAGAGGTTTACGTCATCACGACTTCCCCAACTGATCATCTCAGCGATGGCCCTAAGATGGATCATCGATGGTTTGTAGTCTTGTGATGGTGTTAGTTGATCCTGGCTTATGTTGGGCCCTTCTTCCGATTTTTGGATGGGACCCATGGATGGAGGTTGACTGGGTCCAGCCATATGTTCTTCTTCTTGTTCTGGTCCCAGCTCTTCGCCAATGCTTTTTCTTGGAGCTGGTGCCTTTAGTAATTCAACATATGACACAATCTGGGCCTTTCAAAGGACATCATTGGTGTATCCCCGAATACTAGCACATCGACAAAGCTTTCTAATAAGACAGGGGAAAGGCAGTGCCATCTTCCCTTTCTTTCGTTCTTCAAACCACCTCAAGATCTCCATCAAATATAGATGGGGTAGGTTAGCATTAACGTTTCCCATCAACACTACACATCCTCTAGCTACATATGTTGATATTATTTTGAGGCCCTTTGTGGGGAAGAGGTGATATGTTCTGATTTTTAAGTAAACCCTCTCTTCCATCATCAATTCACCAAATGCTTTATCTTTTCCATAAGCCTTCTCCAACCAATCCTTTTGCACATTGGGGTCTAAACGAGTGGATAATCGAGCAACCTGGGGCCCTATATTCGGAAGGTTTAATACTTTCAAAATGGCCTGTGCAGAGAAGTTAACTTTCACACCACAAATATTAACAATGGTGCCTTGCTCCCTATTGTGCCAAAATTGGTACGTCTCTCCTAGGTACCAGGCACCGCTTTCAGACAGGATAGGCCATAAAAGAGATCCTTTGAGGTGATCCCTAATGGCCTCAGGAGCAGACTCTACGAATGATTCAAAGTTCAATTCCACAATCACCGCAACAAATGTGAACTTCTCATGGATAGCCTAAACATAATCTTGGGGCAACGTGAGTTGTTGTCCTGGTTTAGGCGCTGTAGCAGCTCCTCCTTCTACTTGTCTGGACCGTCCGATAGCAGGTTCATCTTAACAAATGCTGAATGATTAATTCTCCTATTCTACATGTTGTCTAGCAGGTCTTTGTCTTCCACCTCTCCGAGCTCGTTTTCTTCCACCTTGGGTAGGACCTTCCTGTTGTCCACGTTTTGGGGCCATCTGCAATCACACGGGCCAAGCGTTAGTAAGGTTATTTTTGAAGTTAATTTATACCTTACTTCTTGCCTTAATTAATGCTCTTATGTTATCATGTGTGATAGTGCCCGAAATTTTGTAATAATTAGTCCTGTGACTTGGGTGGTTTCCATTTTAGTTTCCTAGTATACCTAGGAATTAAATGATTTTTAGGCACAATTATTCTAAGTGTTATAGTTAATTACCCTGGCCNGAGAAAAGCAAGGGTCACACAATTGCAAGTTGCAGAGAAAAATTTCAAAAACTCCCCCTCGTGTGAATGAGAAAATGATGCTAAGTGTTGCAGGGGGGTCACCTATTTATAGGCAGCTGGGACATGATATCGTATACGATACATCACGTACGCGATATTACGTGGGATGCAATATTGTGTACGCGATATCTTGTCCCTAGTGATGTGAGACACTATAAAAAGACCAAATTTTTTTAATGATTTCCTTGAAATTAACGGTGGAATCAAGGACATTGACTATGCTCAAGAGTTCTAGGGTAATTTTATTAATTCAAAAGGCAAATTAATGATAATGGTGTGGATTTTATCAATAAAACCTTGGGGGATAAGAAAAAAGGGTATGTAATGGTACGTTGGAACGTTAAAATTCAAAGGGATAATAGTAGGGAAAGAAAATTATTGAGAAATTATGCTGAGGGTAAGAAATGGTATGTGTGAGCGATGTCATAAGTGAGAATTACAAAAGAATACACAGTGGGTCCTCCCCAAAGTAGGTTCCAACCTATAATGCCCTTGTGTAGCCACACTTAAAGTGTCCGTGGGCACTAGAAGGGTTAAATGTAATTCGCACTAACTCCACAAAACACACACACATGTAAATATCATCGGAATGAGATGAAAATTCTATGCTACATCAGACACGAGCAATAATTACATGAACAGTGAGATGAGACGAACTATAGAAAGAATCGTAGAGATTGGCACATGAGGTAACTGACCCAAGACATAGTGAATCCTACGTGTAAAGCATGATTAAGGTGTCATTAACCCATCGTTAAAAGATCAGGACCAAGTCCATTCCTCTAATAAGTGACATCATAGTATTTCATCCCATGATGAACAACTATGAGAGTACCATAACAAAAAGGCATACGATCACTTGGTTTTTTATTCAAGGGAGGAGTGATTTTTGTTTTGTGGCACTTCCTTTTCATTTTTCCTCTTTTTTTTTGTTACTGAATCCAAAGAAGCCGCCAACCTTCAGGCATGGGTGCATGTCTTTCCAATGGGACCCCCTAGCACAGCATTAATTTTTGAGTGCCCTTTTTGATTACTCTTACTCCCATTTTTTGTTAGGTCTACAAGGATCTTAGTACAACCACGTTGCATGATAACTCCCACAAACATCACCAAAGAGAATCCACAAGTCCCCTTGATGTCACACCCTAATCATTCCCTCTTGGTCCATCCTTCTTCATTCTGGATATAATGAACACAAAATTAATTTTAAGTTTCAAGAATTTCAAAAATATCACTATACCCTTGAATAGAACCTCTTATTTGTAGAGTGGATGAGTGGGTGTAATGGGCTCACTGTTCCAAATAATTGATCACTCGAGACACGATAACATAAAACACACCTCAACCAATGATCCACATGAGTGTTTTATTCATAGATGAGATTACTTACAAAAACATAAAAAGACAAAAAGATAAAAAGATAAAACAAGAAATTTAAAAATGAAAAGCTGGAAAACAAAATTGTAAAATCAAAGAAAATGAAAAAAATTTATTAATCCTGCATGTTATTTAGAATGGGCATACCCCCCATAACTAATCGATTGAGCATGACAAGGATTAATAAATGAAGGGTGAGGATCCTTGCATGTTGGAAATATTGGAACTGGTCCATACTTGCCCCATTGGGGTTCACAAACTTGATTATAATAAGCATAGTGGGGCACTTTATACGATGTAGTTCCCGGATAATGAGTTGACCCACCATGATAATTGGGACCGTTAGATGGTATGCAAGGATTGGGATGTTTCCTTCCATGATTGTGTTCATTGGGTCGTATGGTTGTTGGAGTGTTAGTTGGTGGCCCTGATGAAGAAACATGAGGCGTTGGGATCGAAGATGAGGGTGCACCACAGTGTCGAACTTGTGCTAAGTCGGAGGATGCAATGGCCTCTGAATTGTGTTGTCCCTTCTTACGGTTATGTTTAAAGAAGAGACGCTTTTGATGTTGAGGAGGCTTCTCACTGCTATTGGTAGTAGTAGCATAAGTGATGTTTGTGGGTTCTTGTTGTGGTGCAGGCACCTTAGGAATAGTTGGTGGTGATGTAGAAGGAGGAAAAGAATGAGAATGTTGAAAGTTAGGAGGCGTATAAGATACACAAGGTGGTGGTTTTGTTGGAGGCATGGGTTGGTAGTATTGTGGAGAATAGTAATGTGGTGAGATAGAGTATGTTGGCCCAGTTGGAGAAACAAGATGTTGAACCAGATAAGCATTTGGGTTCGGATGATCCAAAGGGTGTCTCCAGTCCAAGGGTGGTTTCCCCCACGACTGCGATTTTTTTCACTCTGATCAAACACAGTATCTCTATACGAACTCTAGATGTAATGTGTTTCCCCAATGCTCATATAAATGTGATAGGATTGGGCATTATCCCCTGGGGTGATCGTACAGGAAAATGTTGCATTCATATATATGATCGGCAGTTGAGCTCTTATTTTCTTTATCCCTTCATCCTGATTGTCTACTATTTTTTCCTACTTCTTAGGTTGTCAAAACTCTATCTCCAATGATATCGATGAATTCTCCACACTTTTGATACGTCCATTCCAACATCTTATTGATCTTTGCCTCTACCTCTTCTAATGATTGTTGTATTGGCAAAGATTATGTTTCCACCTTGAGATTGGTTGATTTCTCCTTTT
>MNCI01003632.1:273501-288269 GCA_015680685.1 Gnetum montanum | reverse complement strand
TCTATGGCAAAATTTTAATAGAAATTTCTATCAGGCAACAAGAACAGTAAGAGTAATCTAAAAATCCCAAAATTACTTGCCAAGGATGATACTATCTAAACCACTATCTAAACAATTTAAACAAAATAAAAAAAATGAAATACATAACTTACAGGACCATGACAAAGAGGCTGAAATCTTTCCTTTAGCAAGCCATCTTATAAGCAATCTTCTTTACAAATCTTCCAAGATCCCAAGTGTGATGTGTGAGACCCCTTCTTCCTCTTCCTCCTTGACCCCTGAAGCCTTTTTATAGGGTTCAAAGGTAGGTAGGGAAGTTACAAAATATCTTGGGTGGTTTAACCACCATAGAGACAAAAATGCTATGGTTGACAAGTGTCCCATGTAGTTGCCAAGTGTCTTCATGTAGTTGCCAAGTGGTCACCATGGAGATAAACAAGTTGTAGGTGACAAGTGTCCCATGCAAGTGACAAGTGACCATTGTGGAGATAAAGAGGTTGTAGTTGACAAGTGGCCTTTGTGGTGGTTATAACCACCATTTCAATTGACAAGTGTTCAATTCACATAGGACTTTGAACAATTGTTGCACAAATTCCCTTTTTAAGTGAATATTATATTTTATTGTTATTTATATCATAGCAGTAGAGATAATAACCATGGATTTGATGCATGGGTTGATATATAAATATATGTATGTGTATACAACCGAATGCATAAGTGGCGTTGTACTCTCACATTTTAATTTGTGGCACCCCGAATGTAATCCCAGTTTTATATCAGGGCCGATTTCATCTTCATCTTCTCTGCACTTTATGGAATGCCTACAATGTAGATTCAAGATCTTGGCAACTTGCATACATAGATACGAACAAAATGGTAACAAAAGTATGGCTTTGAAATCCATGTTTCCACACATGGGAATGGATTCGTTTTCCCAGTTCTAGGGAAGAAACCCTTGAGACCATCTTTCTCCCAGGTAGTAAGAATACCAGCACCAACATTATCAAAAATTCCTGCCTATAGTCTTTACTTCAAAACTTCACAAAGAATCCTCATGGTCGTCCTAAGGATAGTGCCAACAAAGGATGAAATAGATTCTACCTGAATGTCAGAAAACTCTGTAGATGTATTTTCTAACATCTTCTTTATAGCTTCAGAAAAGCCAGTTCGCAATCCATGGCTTGAAAATTGTCCTAAAATTTCTGGGATTAAACCTCTGTATAAGCTCATTTCCATGATCACCGCTGCTACGCATTCCAGTTGGTGTATATGGACAATGCCATGCGGGTGCCGCTGCCGTCCTCCTCACCAACGCCCACCGTATTTTTTCGGCCACTGCGCCATCCTTGAAATTGGTCAGCTTGTGTCGATGCAGGAAGAGGATCACGCCATCCAAAAAAATACTAGCATCATGCAAATTTCCTATCAAACCCTCACAGCACCTTTGATTGCATCAGGTAGACGTCCCTCTTCTGGCTGATCCTGCTCAGACTTGTCCAATCTCCCGTGGTGGAAAGGAATGTCAGGGCCTCCAATAACCTCAACAGCAACAACACCTGCAAGCTGGTAAAGATCGACGTACGAGAGGATGGGGAACTCCTGCTTGACAGGCTCCAGAAGGTGCACAGCGATGTCAAGTCTATTAGCGCCATGGACGCGGTGCTTTTCTTGGCTTCGCCTGGAGGCTAGCAGTAGGGCAAACTGTAGTAGCTATCTAGAGGCTCCATTTTGATCGATGTCAGTGAATTCACCGTAAGATGCTGGCCCTTTGCGTAGGTATGCATGTAGTTGCCCAGAAGATAGAACCTTATGATATTTCGATGCTACAGCAACACCAAACCAGGAATAACAGCAACAGCGAGCCCTTCTTTGTCACCATTTCCATCGAAATTAAAATTGAAATGAACACTCAACACTGCAGCGTAGATTTTTCTATTTTTTCTGTCTTTGAATAAGGCGTGGATAGTTGTTGATGCAAAGGAATTGGAGTGACTTCATGTTTGTAAGCACGTTCATCCAATTTTCCCCCAACTCGAAGCAATATCCCTAATCTACTATTTCTAGATATGGGAGACTATGAAATGTTGCACCTAACTTCTTGAGACTTTTGCAGCCCCACACGGACAGAAACTTATGGGACGTCAATCTCCCAATGTTTCCTAGAAGCTCTTCCAAACTCACACACTCCAAAAGATCCAGTACCATCCAATACTCTCTGGAAGTTTTTTTATTACAATGTTACTAATCCATATACGTTGGAGATGCCACAGGGTATGGAGTTTGTCAGGTAGCTGCACCAATTTTTCGGCATCCTCCAAGGATAACTCTACCAAGGATTTCATATGTGATATGAGTTCTTCTGGTATTTCTCTCAAATATTCTCCTTCTAAACTTATCACTGCCTCTTTGAGAGACTCAAAAGGTGCTGCGGTATCTAATCCACCTCTATTTAAAATCACAGTATCCCCTTTTTTTAAAAAAATTTGGACTATTGTGTGTAGCAGCTAATTTTATTCTTTGTTTCCCCACCAATACGTTATTTTGGGCCACCCCTGCTTTTGCTATGTTGAGTCCTCCTTAAGGGCTTCATGCAAGAAATGCTTTAGTTGATGATGTAGATAACCAATGATGTTGCTTTTAGAACAATACTCTAGTATACCTCAATCACCTCGTATCTTTGTTCCATGAAATGGCCCAAATGTGCCAACAATGAGCATTGAGGCTATCTGGGCATCATAGTGCCACCCTATAAAGCACTGTACAACACCACCCTTGAGCTGGGGCATCAGATCCAAAAAAATGAATAATAATATTTTAAAAATTCAAAGTACATCTAATCATCAAAGAGAGCCCAATGGTTTTAAGGATACATTTTCAAGTTTTCATCTTTACAACCAATCATGAAAGACCTCCCCGTTGCAGTAGGAAAAGGATTAGGCCCTGCCCTTATTCAAAAGTACTAACACCATCCTTGAGTTCCAAATCACCAAGAAATAGATGGCAAACTTAAGATGAACTACGCCTCAATACTCACAACACTTGCAAATACAATAAGAAGTCATGGTGCTTGTTAGATATTAGTTAGAAATGTAACAAATACAGCTTAAGCATCACACATATAAACACTCGAATAACACATACACATGAGATACATATTAATAAAATTTGATGTAAGATACTACAATAAGATATTAGTAATTGATCCTACACTACGTACATCTAATCCTATGCCCCTACTTTGAAGAGAAGTGGCAGTGCCCAAGCCAAAAGCTAAAGCCCCAACAACCTATATATCCTTGTGATACATTTCACAAGGAATCATAGCAATGTATTTTTATGGGGATTGTGAATGAAGGTTATGACAACATGGAACTAGTAAGCATCTCCACACTCCTCCTGCCCCTAATCTAGAGGGAAATAGTCTTCAAACCATTAACAACACATGCTTTCTTATATCAAGGCTAGCAGTGAATCTCATCAACCCATTAAAGAAAAGTGTTTTACAACAAGGCTACTCCACTATTATGACACATGTGAGCAAAGGTAAGAACTAAACCCATAGCCTTCCAACTAAGAGATTAGTGTCATGACCACTACATTACATCCTTGGTATAATATGGATATTAAAACCAAAATTTTTTTGTAACTATTTTAACTTGGGTTAATTTTTTAATGAATTATTTTCCATGTGAGCCATGGTTGGATTTTATATGATTTTTTATTAAGCATGTTATTTTTCTTTTTCTTTTTTGAGCATGAGCATTTTTTATTTTAGTATGCTTATTATTTTAATTATTAGTCATGCATTACATCCATAGGCGTAATATGGATATTAAAAGAAGAAATGTTTTGTAACTATTTTAACTTGGTTTATTTTTTTTAATGAATTATTTTCCATGTAAGCCATGATTGGGTTCTATGTGATTTATTTTTTAAAGCATGTTATTTTTATTTTCTTATTTGAGCATGAACATTTTTTTTTAATTTTAGTACCGTACTAGGTTATGTAGAAAAGGTATAATGTTCTAGAGAGACTCCAGTGAGGGAAACTTGCCACATGAGATTATATGTTTGATTATTAATTTATTAACATGTATCTTATTTGCTATGGATGATGTGTATGGCTTGGATTTTTTATTTTTTGTTTTTTTTGTTTTTATTTTTTGGGGAAGTCTCGTCATTTATATAACAAGGGGTGAACCCTCAAATCAGCAATTACAATAGTAGTATCATCATAGAGGGTAGAAGATCCTCCAACAAAATATATGAACACCTAGACTAATCAAAAAGGCCCAAACATTTCTATAAGGCATTGAAAACAAAAATCAAAAAATATTCATGTGCAACATCATAAATTTCATTTAAAATAAAGGGTATGCATATTCAGAAAAGCAAAAGAACATATAGTTTACATATGCCAAATTGGCATATCTCACAAGGATTTACAAGTGTTAAATATTGTCATCATGCATTCATGGATATATTTCCACAAGTAAAAGTTGGTGAATTCTTTCAAGATGCATTTATAACAAACATTTATGTACTTCACTTGAAAAGGGCAAGCATTCCACTTGAGTCAAATACCCTAGGACCTTTACCCATAATGAAATTCCATAAAAGTGACTTTGAATAATGAGCCCTTCTATAATCATTGCCCAACATCAATCTAACAAGATCCTAGTTCATATGTGCATGAATCAATCTATAGACTTTGTAAACAAAAATTCCTTGAAATGGTTTGTTACAATTTCAACCTCCTTGTAGTAAAGGATACACTTGGAGGCCATGAAAAATCCTCATCATTAGACTTTTTCCTAAGTGATCATTGCATGATGAGCTAACAACCAAGCAAAAAACCTTATCTTTGATCAACAATGTAACCTCCAAATAAAGACCCATCCCCTTACTTGGCAAAGGATTTCCTATAAAGATATGAGATCTACTATGTGTGATTTGTGAAAGCAAAATGCAAGGTATCTTCATGGGCTAAATTAGGGGGGCTATGTCTTTTAATGATTTTAGGAATTTTGGTGAATTGGACATGTTTATTATCATCATGAAAGACTAATGGCATTATCCACTACTCCCTAATGAACAAATCCTTTACATATGCCCTTGGACCTTCGCATTATAGGATGACTACTTCAAGAAAAAAACTTCTCCAATCATGTTGTGATGAGCTTGTCCTACTAGAAGGCTATGGTATTCATTATTAACCAAGGATTAGATGGTTTGAATTTTTCTTTTAACATAATAATGAAATCTAAAACATAATTACGGCCATGAAGTTATGTGGGATCTATGACATAGTTAAGGTAAGCATGTTCTTTAAGCTTGTACATAGGTCTATGAGCTTTAATAACCCACTCTTGTACTTTTTGGAAAAAACTATAAAATAGTATATCAAAAGAGAATTTTTTATTTCTTTTACTTTTAGAGCACTTAGGAAAATTATAATTTATTTTTATTTTTAGAGGAAAACCCTAAACCTAAAGGTTACCTATATAAACCTCTTAATCCTTGGTTTTCACCCATCATTTGAACTTTATCAAGCATTTGATTGGAGTATCAAAAGGAAAGTCTACCCTTGTGCTTAAAATGATTCAACATCTATTTGTAAGGCTTTGCTAAAATTACTTTTTCTCTTTTTCTTATTCACCTAGATCTAGTCCATCATTGAGTTTTTGTGTTAGAGGATTTTAAGTTAAGAGCTTCTTCTACAAGTCAAGAATTTGACTTTAATTAATTTTGAGGTAAGAAAAATATGCAATCTTCTCTTATGTTGATTCTAGTTTAGAAATTTATGTGCATGTTATGATGGATGAATTTAGGTTTTTTTTTTTTTTGAATTCTTAGTAATTTTTTGAATGGATTTTTAAGTATTTAAGATAATTTAGGACTTTAAAATATATTAAATTCTTAATCATTCATAAACCTAGTTTGTGTTTAAAGCATGTGACGTATTCTAATTTAATTTTTGTATTCTAGTTGTTGATTATGATTTTGTTTTTTCTACTATCTATTTCCATATTTTGTAGTTCTATTTCTAGCAAATTTAATTACAAGTTGTGGTTATCTTACCATTTACTCAATGGAACAATGACAAACCACCATGTATCATGGCATACTTGTAGTTTGCATCATGAGTCATTGCTCATTTGTAATCTTTTCATCATGAGTCATAGTTTGACCACCACCATTTCCATGTTTTTGTTTGATTTTAGAGGTGATGAGGACATCACCTAAGCTCCAATAAATATTTTCCTCATGTTTGTGAGTTTGTGCTATATTTGTGTTGTTTTTGTATGTTTTTGCATGTGTTGGAGCATGTTTTGAGGATTTCTAAGCATTTCAAATTTAATGGGATGAAGTTGAAAGGTGTTTTGATTAATTTTGAACTCAACCCAAATGTCCCACCTTAAACCTTCAATGTCACACCTACAACTTCTTTGCATTTGGTTCAAACATTCTAGATGTCATACCTACAAACAAGGGAATTCTAGGGCAAATATCAAAATGTTAAGAAATTCAAATAGGCATTCTAAAGGAAGATGAAGATTCATGCCAAAGACTATGAATTGGTATCATGGATCTCACTTTGAGAGCCAAGAGAGTGGAAGAAAGAGTGAAGGGCCAAGTGAGCCATGAGTGAAATAGAAAGAGAAGAAATATAAGGAGAGGAACTTAAGGGAAAGGTTATCCTAAGAGAGATTAAAGAGTCTCCTATAAGTGTGAGTCTTTTCTTCTTGAGTATATGAGTCTTGTAAGATCAAGTGAAGCCACAATTGAGTGAGGATTTGATGGCATTTGTTATCTTTAGGTTGTTGGGAGAGTTTGAGTTGAGCGTTACTCTTCATATTATTATATTTCTCATTTGAAATTGTTATAGTTGAGGGATAATTTACTTAATTTCCTTATGTTCTTGTTTCTCCAAGTCTATTTTTCTCAAACATTTTTGGAATTATGTCCTTTTAGGGTCTATTGGGAGTAGATCCTTACCAAGAGACCAACTATTTGCTACAACTTCTTATTATGATGATTGTTTAAGAATGATTATTAATAATTGAAAATGAGCTAGCACTAAAGGAAGAGTGATTTTTTGGTTAATGATGTAACCTTAGATTCTTGAATTACTCCATTAAATCATAATGGTGAAGCCTTCCAACTTGAACTCATCTCTATGAGAGGAGAATTATATAGCACTTAGAAGATGGAGCTTGATAATAATATTCTAAAAGTTTAGAGATTATGTAATGCATTATTGAAAAATCTTTGGACATCAATAGAGGCTAGAGATTATGTATCATGTTGACAATATATCTCTAACTTTAATAAACTTTAAAGTAAGTTTGAAAAACATAATTTTTGGTTTTGATTAATGATATAATGGTTTCAAACTAGCCTATGAGTAGAAATCTAATGATTTACATATTTAAATCAAAGAGATAGATGTTAGATTTCCAAATGAATGGCATTATTGTTAAGTATATGATGAACCATGGATTGGCTGCGTTGACTGGGCCTCATCAAGTAGGCCCCATCAATGCATGATTTGATGCATTGACATGGCCCTATCAATGTAGTGTCTATTTTCACCTATAAATATGTGCTCACCCATCATGTTTATGTCATGTCTTATCATAGCTGTAGTTGAGCTCTTACAATTTTATCATTTGGAAGTTAGAATATGTTTCTAAGTTCTCGTAGTAGGAATCAAGAGTGTACGGATCTTTATTCAAGCACTATTATACCTTACCACAACAGTGTGTGCAACAATAAAGATAAGCTTTTAATAAACCTTGCAACACTTTGAAATAGATTAATTATTTATTTATGCATTTAACGTCCTATGCAATTTCCTTTAATGCTTTAAGTAATTAAATAATTAATTAAGCTAAACTAAGCTAGATTAAGTAGCAATTAAGTAAGCACATAAGTACAACCACTTCGAGCATACGCTTGATGCTTGGTAATCTCAGTAACACTTAACATTTGGTAACCCAATAGCACTAAACATGTTCAAAATGTGTACATTAAGTGGGAACAAATGCTTATGTTAAGATTAGTTAGGTTAGTTACTTAAGTTAAATTAGCAATTAAATTACTTCATTCCTTTCATCCTTTATTTTAAGCACCCAAAACATAAAACATAAAAATAATAAAAATTATATGCCTAGATTATACTTAATCATACCCTTGCATATCACAACTGTAATTGGGAAGATAATGAATGACTGTTAGGGCAAGTTCACTTCCTAGAGGCTAGTGTACTAGAAGACATAGAATCCACGAAATTCGACTAGATTGCACATGAAAACTTAGTGATTCCTATGGTTGAGCATAGGGGTATTTTCCACTCATCATTAGCACCATTACTAGGGATTCTTTCTTTCTTTTTTTGAAACACGCACTATCTAGGCATAGTGAAAATCATTAACATCGTTGGATGAACCCTAAGGTCAAAAATCATTCTAAAAATAAATATAATAGTTTAAGTACATTGATAACTTATTCTAATTGCATAATGTCTTCTTCTCACAAGCCCAATGATACTAAACTACCAGTGCCTCACAAATGCATGGTGGTATATACTCATCCAAATGAGTATATGCCTGACTTCACCTTCATCCTGCATCGAGATGACAATTGTGGTGATGAGATATGGAGGCCAACATTATAATGCCTCCTAATCAATCTATGTCTAGGATGCTACTCTAAACTATTAGGAGGTAGGACATCCAAGATCTTCAAGAAGAGTACATTGTGCATGACCATGACTACCAAGATCACCATCCCACTAAAACACAATGTAGGAGAGATCGACATTAGGAGAAGAACCATGAGGCTTTGAAGGGGAAAAAGTTCACCAATCCCTTGTTCCTTCTTAACCAAAATGACAATGAGGATCCTCCCTCCAGTGGTTCTCAACATGAATATTCACCACCCCTTGTTATTAGTGATGGTCGCTTGAACTTGAAGCTGCAGTCCACTATTAATAATCTGGGTTCAAGAAAAAGTGGAAGTCAAAGTAGGGGCTTGGGCAAGCATCAAGATGATAATAAATCTAACGAACATAGCCATGATAAGAATAGAGGAGATAGTAGACACCATGATGGTGGTAGTCCTTCCTCTTCTAGTTCTGACAAACATTGTAGAAAGAACAACTGTGATGAAGGTAAACAATAGGAAAATGATAATCGCATAGACCACAATGAACGAAGGGGTAGTAGAGGACATCATATGTGTCATTGAAATAATGATGATGATGAGCCTTTGTTGGTAACTTAAGGTATGCTAAATATCACACAAGTAATAAAAATACTAATGGGGCATGTAAAAGGTAGTCAGATCAAGCGACTTGACATGAACAATATCCCCAGATTTGAGAGGGGACATAACTCTAATCTGCAAACACATCTTTAAGCCTTTCATAATTTCTGTGCCTTATATAATATTTAAAATAATTGGTAGAAATTAAAGTTATTTCCTAGGACACTCATCAAGGAAGCAGAAATCTAGTATCGATCCTTGGAGCTAAAATCCATCCGCATTGTATAGGACAATGCTAGAGTTGTTCAATTAAAAATTACAAATGTACTCCCAAGTGTCTAATTTGAGAAGGAAAATCCAAGAATGGAGCCAAGGAACAAATGAACCCTTGGACACCACCATGGGTAGGTACTATTCTCTCATACATCATATATGAACTCAAATCAGAAATGAGAAGAACTCTTAGGGTTTATGCCCAAGGAAGACTATCAGAACTTAGAGTCCATCAGATCCAAAGGCTGATAGAGCAAGTAGTAAAAGAAGAAGGAGAGTTGAGAAAATGGGAAAGTATTGAGGAACATAACAAGGATCCTTCCATTAGAAAAAGAAATGTCTGATTTTGCAATAATGAGGAGTCATCACTTGATGAGATGGTATAGCGAAAAACCTTACCAATTCAAAAATCTATTTCTGATATATTGACCAAGGTTGATAAATTATGGGACTCTTTGGATGAAAAAATTCCAAACTGCTCTAAAAATTATAGAAGAATCAAGAGAGTAGAGTAGTGACTATGACCACAAGAGGCAAAAAGAAGCTAAACATGCCTACAAAAGGGATATGGGCAAGGCTAATGGAATAGAAAAAGTTGTTAAGATAGAATTAAATGATGATGGTGGGTGTCGCATCTACCAATGTAAACATCCTAAAGGATGTTACCCTATCATGTACACTTGCAGGAGTTTGGGATGTATGCACTGAATCCTAGATTGGCAAGAAGGCAAGCAACTAAAAGATTACCTTATCCTCAAGGCAATCTAAGGCAGCTCCACCAACAACAACAAGCTTATTATCTAAGAGAAGCTCCACCACAACTGTATGAGTAGTACCAAGAATGGCAACACACATAGTCATTCTCCATCTACTATGAATGACCACCAAGGTAGCAGTACCCTTACAAGGTGTCAAATCTATATGGGTACTATGTTCAGCAACTGATGTCTCCATGTGACTCTTCTAGGCATGCTTCTTTTTAGCACCACTACTACCCTCCAGAGTATCACAAAACTCATTCTCCATCTACTAGAGGGGAAACCCCATATCCATATTACCCTTCTCATCCTTTAGCACATTCTCCTCTACCCTCCACCCAATTACCTCCTACTCCATCTATGCAGGATGAAATTCCACCATAACCGTAACAACATAATGCTACTATGAATGACAACTCATAGTCAGGCCCTTAACCAAGTGGTTTAGAACCACGATCCCATAAGAGACCATTCTTTCAAATCAATAGCCCTACTAAACCCTCACTTTCTTATGTGGTTGATCATCCTATATCTCCTTCATCCTCTACATCCATTCCTTTCAAGAGCCCTTCAAACAAAATGCCTTCTAAGATCTACATAGTTATGTTAATCTATGTTGTGCTTGATTGGATCAAGGCTAGAAACCTTCTTATGAAAAGTGTTGATCCTGGAAGTCCTCTCATCTATTTACAAATTACTAGGAATGGGTCATGCAAATTTCTTCTTGAGTTAAGTTCTAGAGTTAATCTAATTTCTCAAGAAATATACAATTTCTTGAACCTACCTCCACTCAAGAAGAGCAACATCCATTTAGAACTAGCAAATCAGTCCATCACTATTCCATTGGAACTAGTAAAATATACTGTGATCACTATCTATGGTGGTCTTATCCTACTGATTTCCTGGTAATCAAAGTTGACAATTACAAGGGGGACTTTCCAATCATTATGGGAAGTGCTTGGCTAAGCACTGTTGATGCAAAAATGGACATTAGATATCTTTTCTTGGAAATTTCCAAGGAAAATGAATTTGGAGAGAGAGAGAAGAAAAGAGTTTTATGTATTGCATACAATGATACCATGTGCAACTGTGTGTAGAAACTTTGATTCATGAAAAGAGTATCCATTTCTGCATGCAGGTAGTGTGCAAATGAGGTAGATATTCACAGATTCCTATATGCAGCAACCACAAAATAGGAGGATATCCAATGGCTGACAACTAATCTTAGAAGTAGCACACTTTGCATGGAACCTGCTAAGAGTCTGACATATGCCTATGTTGAAAACATGGATGAACTAGAGCAAGTTCATCACCAACTCTTTGATGATGCAAATGATGACACCAATTGGGAAAAGTTGGAAATCCCTTAAAATTATAAACAAGAGCCATTAGAGTTGAAAACTCTACCTACTAGCATGGAGTATGAATTTTTGAAAAATAGTAAACTAGTAATAATTAATGCTAATGTTGCTCCTGAATAGAAACAAATGCTATTGAGGGTGATCAATAAATTTCCAACAACCGTTGCTTGGTGATATCCTAAACTCACAACGATTGATCCCAAGATATGCCAACATTGTATCTACACTGATCTATCCATGAAGCCAAAGAGGCAACCTTAGTGATAATTAAACCCAAAATTGAAGTAGAACGTCAAGGAGAAAATTGAGCAACTCCTCAAGGTAGGATTTATCTATCCCATTGTGGATAATGAGTGGGTTAGTCCACTCATGATTGTGCCAAAGAAAAGTAACAACTGACAAGTCTGCAACAACTTCTGACTATTGAATATGGCAACATTCAAAGATTACTTTCCATTGCCATTTTTTGATCAAGTTTTGAACACTATATCTAGGCATTACTATTACAACTTTCTAGAGGGTTATAGCGGCTATAACTAAATCTAGATTGCACCAGAGAATTAGGCCAAAAAAACATTCATGAGTTCCTAGGGGACTTGTGCATATCTAAAGATGCCTTTTGGTCTGTGCAATGCTCCTAAAAAATTCCAATGCTTGGTCTAAAGCATTTTTCAATAACAAATTGGTTGTGCGATGGAAGTCTTCATAGATGAATTCTCCACCTATGGCACCACATTTGAGCAAGTCTTGGACCACCTTGAGCAAGTGCTTAAAAGACGTGTGGAGACAAATCTTCAACTCAATTGGTAGACAAGTCATCTAATGATCTAGGAGGGCACTGGACTAGGGCATTAAATTTATTAGGTAGGAATTGAGATGGATCCTAAAAAGATAAGGATCATCCAAGGAATAACTCACCAACTAAAAACTGTTAAAGATGTTTAATCATTCCTTGGACACATTGGCTACTACTGGTGATTCATAGAGAAATTCTCTAAGATTGTAAAACCATTGGTCGAGTGAACAAAGAAAGATGCTCCATTCATCTAGTCCAAGCAATGTGAAAATGCATTCCAAAGCCTCAAGCAAAAGCTCATAGAGAATCCAATTCTATGAGCACTTGGCTGGTCCAAACCATTTCATATCATGACAGATGCATCAAATTATGTCTTGGAAGTCATGCTTATGTAGTTGGATGACAAGAAACATCCATATTACATCCACTGCATAAGTCGAAGCATTGTGGGTGCATAGTTGAATTACACCACAATGAAGAAATAGCTAATGACATTGTTGTACACTCTAGATAAGTTTAGGAACTATATGCTTGGATATAAAATGTTTGTGCATACTAACCACAATGCAATTCGCTTCCTCATGAATAAACCAATGGTGAGCCCATGTGTCATACGATGCTTGGTGATCTTGCAAGAGTTTGATCTTATAATGATAGATAGAAAGAGGACTAAGAATGTGGTCACTAATCACTTGTCTTGGTTATGATGGGATAACAAAGAGAAGAGTTCACTCTCTGATCAATTTCTTGATGAACTCCTCTTTACAAGTATAATAAATGAACAAGATCCCACATAACCAAAATGGTATGATGGTATCCTCACTTATCTTCTCACTCAAGAGATGCCACAAGATCTAGACTATAGTAAGAAACAATAGTTTCTTCATCAAGCCAAACACTTCATGGAAATCAATGAACACCTTTACAAGGTGTGTGCTTATGGCTTGGTTCGTTGGTGTGTACCTAATGTTGATCAACTACATGTTCTCTAAGATGCTCACGAGGGTCCTTGTGGGAGCCACTATACTATGAGATGCACAACCATTAAGATCTTAATGGTAGGATATTATTGGCCAACCATCTTCATGGATGTCCAAAAATTTATCCTTTCTTATGAATGTTGTCAATGAGATGGTGGGATGACCATGTGAAGGGAGGAACCTCAATAGTGGATCCAACCACTGAAACCCTTCGAAATATGGGGCATCAACTTTATGAGTTCCATCACATCCATGTCAAATGGAAAGGCGTACATAATCATCACCATTGATTACTACACAAAATGGGTAGAAGCAATAGCTATCATCAACTATACATCATCTGCTACTACAAGGTTTGTATAAAAAAATATTGTAAATAGGTTTGGGATGCCATGTGCACTAATTTCTGACAATGTAACCCTTTTTATAGGTACCACTTTTTGCAAGCTCATGCAAATCTTAGGGGATGAACATAAATTAATAACACCTTATCATCCCCAAGCCAATGATTAAGTAGAGGTTACTAACAAGGAGATTACAAAGATCTTAACAAGGATTGTTAGCAAATGTAGGAGGGATTGGAGCATAAAACTCAAAAATTCCCTCTAGACCTACTCCTCAACATGGAAACTCTCTATAGGCTACTCTCCTTATGAGTTTGTGTGTGGAAAACTGCTAACACTTCCTATTCAATCTGAGCTCCGCACACTTTCAATAGCATGTGAGCTAGATCTTGACCTAAGTCTAGCACAAAGAGAACTATTGATCAACCTTAATGTGCTAGATAAAAATTGATTAGTGGCCCTATCTTGGAATGAAGTACATAAGGCATTCAACAAAAAGTGTCATGAGCTTAGCATATGGAAAGTGAAATTTCAACCGAAAGATAAGGTTCTCTACTAGAACCCCACACACATACCTCAACAAACTAAGTTTCAGATGTTGTGGGAAGCACCTTACATCATTTATGAAACCTTTCCTTCTAGGTACAAACTAATTTTCACACCTAAGATCCTGTTGGCGACTGTTTGGGACGCGACCGCCAACGAGTGTCCTCGAACAAGATTTAGGTGCCTGCTGGTCTCTAGCAACACCAAGGCCCAGATACCTCAAATAAACTCAGTAGTTAATGTGAGTATGTGTATGTGCTGTTGCGGCGTGTGGTTGTGTAAAATGTAACAATTTCGTTGTGTGTGAACTACAAATGACTTACTTTAAAGAGATTCAGCCAACTTTGCCAAGTACTGTGAGTTCTTGAAAATTTTCTATTTTGTTCAACTGCCTAGTCTACGCGGTTCTTATAATACCTACTTGTAACAAATAAAATTTT
>MNCI01003632.1:256317-272985 GCA_015680685.1 Gnetum montanum | reverse complement strand
TGAAATCTTTATTCTAGCAAGCCATCTTGCAAACAATCTTCTTTACAAATCTTCTTTGATCCCAAGTGTGAGAAGTGATGATGATATGAGACTCCAAGTGATGATGATGATATCCCCCAATGTCCCAATATTCCTCCCTCTCCCCCAATGTCCCCTGAAGCCTTTTTATAGGGTTCCAAGGTAGGTAGGGAAGTTACATATTCAAAAATATCTCACCTAACTTCTCTCCCAAGTAACCTGGCCAACCAATTAGGAGATTACTTGCCCAACAAGTTAGGAGGTTACTTGCCCAACAAGTTAGGTAAGTTACAACAATTTTGGGTGGTTTCAACCACCAAAGAGATAAAAATGCTACAATTTAGTTATAAATGAATAAAAGGGATAATAGCCAAATGTCTCCTTTTATAGGATGTTACACAAATATCCCATAATTGTCCATTTAATTAGGAGGGAGTTATATAGTTAGGAATATTACCTTTGTAAGTGATTTGTTTAAATAAATCTAAATCCCTAATCTAATCTAATTTAATTTAATTTAATTCAAATTTTAAATTCTAAGTGTCACTAAGCTCTAAGATTTTATCATAAAAATTCAATATAATCTCCCCCTTATTGGTGGTAGCGGTAGTTAATTTCATTTTGCATCCGATAATTGAGATTAAAATTCGGAATGACCCGAAATACGAGCCCGAAGGCAAAGCCACCGATCCTGCAACTGATTCAAAATATCTTTGGCCAAAAATCATTACCAACAACTGCCATCACAGGAGAAGGCTCAGCCGCCGTGTTAGGAAACATCGTTGTATCAGAGGCATCAGCATCGGGCACGGTTATTATTTCCAGATTGCAGGTCCTAGGGCGGATAAACTTGTAATTGCCGCTTCTTCTTTTTTTACCGCCTAGAAAAATTTTGAAATGCATTCCCAAGCCTGTTCTGTGAGGTTGTAGGCGGATTATTTTCCTGAAAATGTGTTGAGCCATGGGAGGCTTTTTCTTGAAATACCAGTTACAGGAAATGGTAAGGTAAGTTGCGAAAACCCTGCAACTGCCCGAAAATATTGTGCCATGTGCACCACACGTTTCTGTGATGACATTTAAGGTGTGTAAATCTTAGGGCTCCTCCCACGGCGGCAAAGCTTCTTCTTTTTGTAAACGGTGAGGGTTTGTTCATGTAGAACAGCACAGAATCTAGTAGGGTTTGGCAACACACGAGGGGGTTTTTGTGGCTCTGTTTTGCTGTTTTTCTGCCAATGTCTATCCCCCTTTTTTTGTTTCTGCTTTTGATGACTGCCGCAGCCGCGCGCGTTTTTTTTATATGCATAAATAACGTCGCGCTGCTATCTCTGCCGCCCTCTCCGTCTTTGCCTTCGATCGAGGTCTGCTCCGCTGCCATCTTCTTCGTCGTTGCCCTCAATCGTGACCTGCAAAATGCCGGCGAACACTGCAATCCTTCCAGAGGCACGCCATGCCTTGGTACCTTGCGCTCATACCATAGTAAAAAAAAATTCAATTTTTGTTTTAATTTGTGCGATGTAACCCAAAAAAAATCAACATCTCCATTCGGAACATGGGTAAGGTTTATGTTTGTCCTTTGACATCCTTCTCTTAGTCCACGGGAGAATTCATTAAAATCCCATATGTTGAAAAATGTGTAACAGGACTTCTTAACATGACTTGCAGAGCCAGTGTCATCCTAATGTTACCATTAAGTGATTTCCATCTCTCTCTCTTCTTGCCATTTCAATACTTTGCCCAATTACATCTTGCCATTTCAAATATTTGTATTGTAATATTTCAGAAAATCTCAATCATCTCATGTCTCTGTTCCATAAAATGGCTAAATGTGCCAACAGATCCCAAACACAATGTAGTTGGTCAACACATAACAAGTCAAACCTTTCCATGAATCCATGCAAGCCAATGGAAGTAATGCCTCATTGGATGGACAACCACACTTAATTTTTTGGATCTCCTCCTTTTAACTCAGTTGTAGGGAAGATGGCCATCCATCCTAAACATTCAAAGTGGCTTCTTATTTTTTCCTAATTTTTTATTTTATACTTTCTTTATTTTTATACCTTTTTTGGTTTACACTTTGTTATTTTTCAAAAAAAAATTTACAACATCATTAGTATGTTTCATCTTTCTTCAATATTTTATAATTTCTTGAATATTTTATTATATTTTGGTGTCATTATTCTTGCTAATAAAGTGCTTTATTACCAACAGGACAAAGTGGTGCTATTGTTGTTTGCTAATGGTGATTTGTACTTAACATTTTTGATTGCTAATGTTTGGTTTCTATTTTTTAATTTTGATGACTGATAACCATGGGTTTCTTTTTCATGAAATAGGCATTGATTCCACATCATCCACCCATCCACAAACTCTATGGTTTTCCTTGTTTTGGGAATATAAGATCCATTTTTCATTAATAAAGCCTTAATGAACTTGTGATCTTGGTAGTTTCCAAGCTTGGAAAGATTCAAAGGATTGAAAAGGGTCTAGTTTCAAGGAGATTGAATACTCTTTGTACCTCTCTACTTGCTTGAGTGCATGTGTTTTCATGGGTTGCTTACCGTTCCATGTTGACCAATAATAGGAAGTTGAATAAGTCTTTGCATGGTGTCATTCCCATCCAAAAATTAATATATATAATAAGATAAAACTGAAAAATGATAAACAAAATAAAATGATGAAGGGAATTCAAAGCACACCCCTTAGACAAAATAAACAAGCTATAAGCACTAGTTATGGGACTAGAAAGACATGTTACCCATACTTGAAGGTCCCCTCTAACTAAGGCCATTTCTCACTTCCTACTTCTATTTTCTTCTCAAATAAGGAATAGTGCTTATCTATGGAATCATTCTTATGTCTCGAGGAGATGAATTGATCCTGGAGTGGTGATGCAAAGTCATAGAAAGTGGTTGGTTTTGGTCTAGACTAAGGTTGGACTTTATCGGGTCATTTAACCATGACTCTCACAAGGGACTTCATGTGACCATGATTAGGAAATCCATTTCATTCTCTCTCTCATCCATTAATGCTCTCAATAACTCACCTCACTGCCAATTTTCATGTTTTTGTTTCATGTCTAAGTTTGATGTGTTGAAATTCCTTAATAGATTCTCCAAGTTGGTCCTTAACTTTTCGTAACCATTAATCAACTATGGGGTCCACAAACTCCTTAGTTGAGGTTATACAATGGCAAAAAGGACATGTGCTACTATGGGGAGGACCCAGTTGCATATCTTGCATTTTGGTTAGTTAAGTTCCTTACCCTTAAACATTGCCACAATTAAAATCTTTCATGCATCCCATTGTGCATCCAACTGTGTGCTCCTTAAGACATTCTTCTTCATAAAATTTTTTTCTCAAATCATTTCTCAATTTTCTAAATTTTAAAATCCTCTTCTAATATTTTCATCATGTTCTTGGCTTTTTGGACTTCCATTTGACCCCAATTTTCTTCAAAAACTCCTTATCTTTTTTAAATTTGGACAAAGTCAATGGTGATCAATAACTGCATCAACTTAGCCTCGTCGACTAGGCCCCATCGACGTAGCCCAAAATTCTATAAATACCACCCAATCCTTTAAAATTTTTTGTCATTTTCTTCAAAACAAGAGGGGAGTTTTTGCAAATTTTCAAAGCCCAAAACCTTCCAAAGCCCATAACTTTCACACCGTTTGTCCAAATCATTCTGTTTTTCGATCTTATAGCTATTGAAGGTAAGCTCTTAGTCATGGGGGCCACAAAGCTTAAGGTTTTCAATGACACTAGTTGTTACTGGGTTACCAAGTGTCCCCATGTATGCTTGAAGTGGTCGTGCTAAGTGTGCTAATTCTTTGATAATTAACAGTTCAATAGAAATAACATTGATTAACTAATGAGAGCATCAAATAATAGTAAACAAAATTAAATGAAATAATTAAGCTATTCTAAATGTTGCAAGGTTTATCACAAAGTTCATCTTTATTTTTGGACACAAGGTGTGCTCAAGTACACAATGCTCAAATAAAGATCTGTTCACTTTATGACTCCTACTGTAAGCACTCAAAAATAATTCTAACTCTAGAAGAGAAAAAATTCAAGAGTTTGGCTAAGGGACTAAAAACTAATGTCAAACCAAGTTCCCCTATCTCTTATTTATAGGAAATGAGATAGGTTCTAACATTGCATGTATGATATTGCTTCGACATCCCCAATATCGCGTATCCGATATCGAGGGTCCAATATCGGGACTCATCATACCCCCACAACTAACTGAAAACTCGTACTTGAGTTCCTTATAAAATATATGGGAAGGTATGAGATTATTGACTAAATGACAACTGACAGTGACATGGAATGATAGACTTAGTGCCCAGTGAATGGATCTACAAACGTATTATAGCATTGGTGTTCATAACCATTGTGGTGAACACTATACATAAATGAAATTTAGACCCTCATTTAACAACTTGAAGAAAGAGAGAGAGAAAGGAAAATGAGACGTGTTGCTACCGATGTCAAATATGTGCACATCATTATTCATCCATAGCCACATGACCAAGCTTGTTCCTTGCATAAATGCTCTTGCTCCAGTCCATCTTGGGTGCTCCCTCCTATCCCAGTTCATTGTTCATGTGATCGCCATCTACACACACAACACAATCACGAATTAGCAAGGATAGATAAGATATAATGTAGTTGATACCTTGCCTCGATATGAAGCACATTGGCTAGGTTGTGGTTATGGCAGATACTGGGTTAGAGGTTTGTAACTAATAACTACCCAAGGTGTAGGGGTGAGGTAAGTAATGGAATGGAAAAATTTGCGACAGGACCCCACGACTAAGAATGAACCTCTAGTAGCAATAGGATGGAAAACGAAAGAAAAAGGAAGAGAAGAGGAATAACAATGGTAAAGCCAATAAAAGAAAAACAAAAAGGATGTCATGGATGGGGTGGAACAAGAAATAGTTGATTACAAGAAATTTTTAAGGGAAAAGAACTTAACAATCACACTAAAAAGGAATGCCAATGGGTCCTCCCCAAAGCAGGCTCATGCCCATTATGCCCTAACAAACCCCCAAACCAAAGAGTCCATAGGCTCTAGGAATGACATATGGAAACAATAGTTAAGAATTCACCCACAAAAATTTACCAAAGAATAACAATGCAATGACCAAGATATAGACTAATCATAAAATTGACAATGAGGTGGAATATGGAAAGCAATATGGGAAGAGAAGAGAGAAAGGAATGGAATCCCAAAATAAAGGTTGTGTAAAGTCCCTTGTGTAGTATGTGGTTAAGGTGACTTAATAAAATTCAACCCAAATCCAAATTAAAACTAACCACATCCATTGACCTCGCATCAACACACTTGACCAATCCATCATCCTGAAGCAACAAGAATGCTTTCACAAATCAACCATCATCCAAAAGGAGAAGAATAGAGAAGCAGGAAGTGAGGAAGGGTTTTAGTTAGAGGGAACCTTCAAGCATGGGTAACATGTCTTTCCAACGCCATAACCAATGCTTGTAGCCCATGTTCCTTTATTGTGTATAAGGGGTGTGCTTTGAATTCCCACCAATTGTTTTTTTATAGTAAGAATCACACCATGCAAAGACTTATTTGATTCATTCAACTTCCTGAGATTAGTCAATATCGGGATGGTGGAAAACCTATCAAAAACATTCAAGTATCCAAGAGAATAGCCAACTCAAATGTGTTGAATCCCCTTGAGGTCACACCCTTTTCAATCCATTTGAATCTTTCCTTGGTTTGAAGAATATCAAGCCACCAATTCATTAATAGGTTTTCTTAGAAAAAGGGATAGTACAGTTCCAAAACCAAGGGAGACCACAGAGTTGAATGGATGAATGGATGATGTGGACTCATTGCCTATTTTATCAAAAGAAACCATATCTTAACATCAACATTGAAATTCAAAGGTAAAAATAAAACATTAGCAAGTAGCACTATTATAGTACAATCCACCATCATGAGCACTTATTATGTGATGAGTGAGGATAAATCAAAAAAAATGTAATAAAGAAAGAAATAGTAAAAATTTTAATGATGGTGTAAAATAAAAACAAATAAATATGAAAAATGTGTTAAAAAAAAAAGATAAAAGAAAGTGAGGGCTTAGAATGACTAGCATTGGTGGCCATCTCCCCCACGACTGAGTTGGAAGGAGGAGATTAAAAATAGTAAGTAGGGTTGTCCATCAACAAAGGTAGTGCTAGTACTAGTCATTTTGAGCTCATGGAAAGATTTGGTTTGCTAGATGTTAACCAATAATTTCTTATCTATGCTTCCAAGTTTATAGATCATCATAGCCCCTGAAGGAAAAGTTTTATGAATGATTTAAGGTCCTTCCCATAGTGTTTGAAATTTAGTTCATTGTGGCACATGTGCAGTATTACAATAAAAAACCCTATCTGCTAGTTGGTATGTGACTTTTCTAATTTTCAGGTCATGACGTTGTTTTTTGAAGGCCTTGTATAGTTCGTTGATGACATGGCAGCTAATCGATTTTCATCTAGCAAGTTAAGATTCATTAAAGATTCTTTCTATTTTAGACTGAGATCAAGGTTAAGGTCACATGTTGTGGATAGTGTATGGAGCTTAGCTTGGATAGGAAGTGTTGGAAGTTTACCATGCACTAACTCATAGGGAGAGTAGCCTATAGTGAGTTTCCATGTGGAGTGGTATGCCCAAAGAGCATCATTCAATTTGGTGCTCCAATCTCACCTATATTTGCTAATAGTTCATGTCAAGATTTTTGTGATTTTCCTATTAGTGACTTTGGCTTGACCATTCACTTGAGGATGATATGGTGTAGTCAATGTATGCTCGACTCCTAAGCATTGCATTAACTTCCAAAAAGTTGCACCTATAAAATGTGTACCATTATCAAAAATAAGTGCACAAGGCATGCCAAACTTGTTTATGATTTTTTGTTGAACAAATTATGCAGCAATAGATGATGTACAGTCAATAACAGTGATTGCTTCTGCCCACTTTGTAAAATAGTCAACAGCAACAACAATGTATGCTTTTCCATTGGACATCGTTGTAATAAGCCCCATAAAATCAATACCCCATATGTTGAAGGGTTCCAAAGGTTGAATCCATTTTTGTGGACCCTCCATTCTAGCAATCATTTCCCCATCGCATTAGCAACACTAACAAGATTGGACAAAATGATGAGCATCCTGAAATAATGTAGGCCAATAATATTCTGCAAGCAATATTTTAATGGTTGTTCGTCTCCCAACATAATGACCCCCACAAGGGCCTACATGAGTGTCTTGGAGAATCTGCAATTGATCTATATCGGGAACACACCATTGGACCAAGCCATTGGAACATACCTTGTAAAGGTGTCCATTAATTTCCATGAAATGTTTGACTCAGTGGAGAAACTATTATTTCTTTTTAATGTCCAAACCTTGTGGTGTTTCTTGTGTGAGAAGATAGGTAAGAATGCTACTGTACCAATTTTTATTTGTGGGTGATTGATTGTTTATTACACCTACAAAGAGGAGTTCATTAGGGAAGTGATCAGAAATTGGGTATTCATCGTCTTTATTGTCTCATCACAACCAAGATAAATGATCGGCAACAACATCCTCAGTGCCTTTACGATTGATCATCGTAAGATCAAACTCTTGCAAGATTGTGAGCCATCGCATGATGCAAGGGCTCACCATTGGTTTATTCATAAGGAACCAAATTGCACTATGATCCATATGTACAAATATCTTATAGCCTAATACATAGTGCCTAAATTTTTGTAGTGCAAACACCACAACCATTAACTCTTTTTCTATTGTGGTGTAATTGAGTTGTGCACTAGCAATACTTCGACTTGTATAGTAAATGTAATAGGGATGTTTTTGGTCATCTACCTGTGTAAGTATGGCTCCTAACGCAAAATTGGATGTGTCAATCATTATATGGAACAATCTAGACCAATCAGGAGCTTGTAGAATGGGTGTTTCTACAAGCGTCTATTTCAAGGTTTGAAAAGCTAGCTCACATTCCTTGGTCCATTCAAAGGGTACATCCTTTTTCGTTAATTCTACCAATAGTTTTAGAATCTTTGAAAAGTTCTCAATGAAGCATCTATAATAGCCAATATGTCTAAGGAATGATCGGACGTCTTTTACGGTTCCAGGTTGATGAGTGATTTCTTGGATAACTTTAATTTTTTTAGGATCCACCTCTATCCCTGTTTGTAAAATTTTATGCCCTAATACAATGCCCTCTTGGACCATTAAATAGCTTTTCTGCCAATTTAGCCTTAGGTTGGTTTCAACACGTCATTGCAGTACTTACTCTAATCAGTCCAATGCTTGTTCAAAGTCTACTCCGTAGGTGGAGAAATCATCCATAAAAACCTCCACACCATTCACTATTTGCTACTAAAATATACTGAGAACCAGACATTGAAACATTGTTGGAGCATTGCATAAGCCAAACAGAATCTTCCTATATGCAAATGTTCCCCAAGGACTTGTGAATGTAGTCTTGGCTTGGTCTTCTAGTACTATTTGAATTTGATTGTACCCACTGTAACCATCCAGAAAACTATAGTATCAATGCCCTGCAATGGTATCTAAAACTTGGTCAATGAATGGCAATGGGAAATGGTCTTTAAATGTTACCATGTTTAATAGCCTAAAGTCTATACACATCCTCCATTTACCACCTTTTTTGGTCACAATGACTAATGGACTAACCCATTCACTATTAGCAATGGGGTAGATGAACCCGACCTTCAGAAGTTATTCAATTTCTTCCTTAACTACTTGCTTAAGCTTTGGGTTCAATCATGTTTGCGATTGTCATTGAGGCTTCATAGAGGGATCAATGTAAATTCTATGTTGGCATATCCTAGGATCCATTCTAGTTAATTTGGGATATGAAGAAGCAAAGGCTTTCAACCATTTGTTTACCATCTTCAATAGTCTTTCTTTTTGTTGAGGAGCAAGCTTAGCGTTAATGATTACCGATTTTCCATTCTTGAGAAATGTATACTCCATACTGGTGGGCAACAGTTTTAACTCAAGGAGCTATTACTTAAACTCATCATGGATTTCGAACTTCCCCCAGTTGATATTCTTGATGTCAATACTTTAAAGTTGGTGATGGACTTACTCTAATGCATCTATGCTATCGATATAGGCACAAGTCAAGTCCTCAGTTGGTTCCATGCATAAAGTTGAATTGCTTTCTTGGTTAGCTATCAGCCACTGGATGCCTTCCTATCTTGTGGCTACTACATACAAGCATCTTTGTATGTCAATTACTTGTGCACACTGGTTTCATGCAGGCAATGTTAAGCATTGTACAAACCATGACTTCTACACACAGTTGCACCCTGTGTCATTGTATGCGATGCATGGAACTTTCTTCTTCTCAATCTTCCCAAATGCATTTTCTTTTGATATCTCTAGGAAAAGATCACGTATTCCTAGGCACGCATCAATCATACTCAGCCATGCTCTTCCCATTATGATTGGAAAGTTCCCCTTACAGTTGTTGACTTGGATCACTCTGAAATTGACTGGATACAACCACCCATAAATAGTGGTGGCAATGTCCTTCACTAGTCCCAATGGAACAATGATGGACTGGTCAGCCAACTCTAAACAAATGTCACTCTTTTTTAGCAAAGGCAGGTTCCAGGCTTTGTACATTTCCTAAGAGATTAAGTTAACACCAGGACTTGAATCCAAAAGAGCTTTGCAATGCTCATTTCCAATGATTTGCAAATATATAAGAGGACTTCCAGGATCAAAGAATTTCCTAAGAAGATGGCCAGCTTTAATCCAATCAGTGATGGCATGGGTTAACATAATAGTATGCGTTGAGTGCTATTTTTGGTTCGAATGACGCTTCGAAGATTTCAAAAATGACGAGGCGTTTGGAAAATTAGCCGCTTGTGGTTGTAAGGACTTGGTTGGACTATTGGTTCTAAAGAAAGGTTTCTTCTTTGATCGGTTGTCCAAACCAACAGTAGGTTGAGGATTGATAGCCCTTGTAGTGTTATGTTGCTGCAGCTAGGCAGGAAGCTTGCCCTATATAGTTGGAGCATGTGGTAATGGAGATGAGGTTGGAAGAGATGCAGACAAATGAGAGGAATAGTATGTATGTGGAACATCACCCTAAGGAGAAGAAGTTATATAGTACTCAAGGGCTTGGTAGTGAGGTTGAAAAGCAATGTGACTAGTAGAGTCACGTGGAGAGATCAGCTACTAAACATAATACCCATATGGGTCAAGTTGCTGATAAGGATATGGTTGACATGGTGGTGGCATTCCCCATGATTGTGGATGTTGCCATCATTGATACTGTTCATTTAGTTGTGGTGGAGCTCTACTCAGATAATATGTCAAGGGTTGGTGAAACTACCTTAGGTTAGCTTAAGGATAAGGTAACCTTCTAGGTGTTTATTGTCTTTTTAATCATGGGTTTAGTGCATACACCCCAAACTCTTGTAGATGTGACACCACTGGGCAACATCCCTTAGGATGGTCATATTGGCAAATTTCACATTCATCATCATTGTCTATGTTTGAATCCATAACCTCTTCAATAATGGCAACCTTACCCTTACCTTTGTTACATGTATACTCAACTTCTTTCTTTTTCATCCTCTCTTAGTCACTACTTGGTTCTCTAGACTCCTCTACTATTTTTAGGATAGTTTGAAATTTTTTGTCTAGGGAGTTCCACATTTGATCGACCTTTGTTGATACTTCTAATGCAAATTTTTGAATGGGAAAAGTCTTTCTATTCATCATCTCTTCAAGTGGTGACTCTTCTTCATCTTCACAAAATCTAATTTCTTTCTTTTGAAGGGAAGGATCTCTATTTTACTCCTCCATACTTTCTCTTTTCCTCAACTTGCCTTCCTCCTTGGCAGCTTGCTCCAATAATCTTTGTATTTGATGGGCTCTCAGCTTAGATAGCCTTCCTTAGGCATAAGTCCCAAGGGTTCTTCGCATTTCGTACCTAATCCCATCTACGAGATGATGTAGTTGTTCCTTCTATGAGCAACCATGGCCAGGACAACGATGTAACAATGAATAATATCAGCCCATGGCAACATCCAAGGATTAGTCTCCTCCTTGTTTTCATCCTTGGATCTGCTTATGTAGGTTGGACACCTGAGAGTATGTTTGATACTTATTTTTGAATAGTTCTAACATGGTACTCCATCAACAAATGGATTCTGATTCTAAGGACTGATACCAGCTTTCCTCTTCCTTGATCAATGTCCATGGAAACAAATTTAGCTTTTACCACTCATTTTCTATATTTTGCAAGGCACATGCATCGTGAAATGCTTGTAGATGGTTTTGAGGATTAGCATTGTATCCCCCTTCAAATCGTGGGATGTTATTCATGTCTAGTCTTTTAATCCTACTATCTTTCTGGTGCCTTGTTGGGATCCTAATGGCCTCTGTTATATCTAACATACTTTGGGTGATGAGTAGGGATTCATCGTGATCATACTATCTATGGAATCTATGATGCCTATGGTGTTCCCTAGTCTCCCTTCTTTCATGATGTGTTTCTCTGAAATGCCCTCGTCCCCTTTTTTTACTATCTTATCGATGATTTTTATCTTGCCTACCCTTATCCTCATGGTCTTGTCCTTTGTGATTATGTTCAGATCCCGAAGGAGAGGGGAAAGGAGATGATGAAGGTGAAGAGGAAGGAGGACTAGCACCGTGACGGTACTTGTCATCTTCTCTTCAGTGATCATGGCCTCGATCGCGATTACGATCAAAATGTCCATCATTATTATGTGTTCATGTTCCTTTTTTGAACCCTTTGTGTCTATTGGTACCAGAACCTGGATTATGAATAGTTGAATGAAGATTATGATATCCAACTCCTTGACCGAAGTCAACGAGAGGAACATCGTTTTGTGGAAAACCTCCCAAGATAGGTTCACCACACTCATTTTCACTTAGGACATACGAGACATCCTGAGATGACTTCCCCTTCATGGATTTGTAATGTCTCTTCTGTTGTAGGTCCCTCTGACATTGTGCCTCCATGGATCAATAATCTCTCAAATCTTGTTTATGCACAACATATTCCGATTGTAAGTGCTGCATACCAATTCGTGTGAGAGCATGAAGAAGCATGCTTGGGATTGAGCAATTGGGAGGTAACACTATGTTACCTTCTAAATCACACCATCACAGTTGTTCATCTTAGTGGATGATAAAGGTAAAATCTGGTACATACTCATCAGGATGAGCATATACCATGCAAAACTATTAGGGCACTAGCGGATCATCATCTGCATCCCACCTTTGATTATTCATGGTGTCGGACCTAGTCGGTGAAGCACTCTCATAAGAAGAAGGAGACATGATTGATTATTCAGTGTGCAATACCCTTTTTTGGTAATTGTAAGATGGTTGACCTTAAGGGTTTGTTCCAACGATGGAAAGGTTTCCTAAGTTTTACTCAATGCACAAACAATAAAATTCCTGGCAACAGTGCCAATGATGAGCGGCGAGGTACCCCTACATCCAACCATACAAATAAAAGCATTCATGCACGATCTAGTCAAACTCTGAGGATTAAGTGCTTATGCACCTACACAGAACAAAGATGAGTTATGTAATCATTGTCTTCCCAAGCTTACTTGTAAGGCTCAGTTGTATGGTTAAGTAAAATCGAGGTACTGATTTTTATTATTTTATGTTTTATTTTCTTGATGCTTAAAAGAGAGAAATGAGGTAATTTAATAACTAATTTGATTTAACTAGTTAACTATTCCCTAACTAGTCCTAACACCAGCATCCATTCCCACTCTCTGGACACATCCTAAACTAGTGTAACACTACTGGGGTTACCAAACACTAGTTGTTACTGGGTTATCAAGTGTCCCCACGTATGCTCGGAGTGGTCATGCTGAGTATGCTAATTCATTGATAATTAATAGTTTAATAGAAATAACATTGATTAACTAATGAGAGCATCAAATAATAGTAAATAACATTAAATGCAATAATTAAGATATTCTGAATGTTGCAAGGTTTATCACAAAGTTTGTCTTTATTTCCAAACACAAGGTGTGCTCAAGTACACAATGCTCAAATAAAGATTTGTTCACTTTATGACTCCTACTACGAGCACTCAGAAATAATTCTAACTCTGTAAGGGAAAAAACTGCAAGAGTTTGGCTAAGGGACTAAAACCTAATGCCAAACCAAGTGCCCCGGTCTCTTATTTATAGGCAATAAGACAAGTTCCAACATCACATGTCTGATATCACTTTGACATATCTGATATCGTGTATCTGATATCAAGGGTCTGATATCAAGGGTTTGATATCAGGACTCATCACCTATCATGTCAAAAGAAGAGGACCAGTAGCCACTACCTCCATCACCCACTCAAGAAACAACTTTGAAGGCCCATGCAACCATTGAATGCCTGTACAAAATTCAAGAGTAGCTCTTACATGAGCAAGAGTAGAAGGAAGGAACAAGTGATGGGGATCCATCTATGTGTCATTTTGCAATGAGTCACCTCAACAAAGTGGCTCAAATGATTAGCCAGATGGAGGGAGGTGGGCCAATATTCTTAGCACAAATAATGCAACTACCTGTAAGGTTAAATCCTAATTCCTAAGAGGTGACAATGTCTCTCTTGCAACAATAGCAATTCCTAGAATTCTCTAGGAATGCCACTACCTTTTTGGTGCACTTGAAGGAGGGTGAAGGGAAAACTGTCTTGGTGATGCAACACTAAGAAAAATAGACTGCAGCAAAATTGGTTGTTGATCAAATCATAAAAGTATTGAACATACTTGAAGCATCTATAACAAATGTTTATACACTCATATATGTGCAGACATTTACAAGAACACTTTGCAGAAGATTGAGTGCAGCCGAGCATGAAGAATTGTTGGACCAACTGGTGGGAACTAGACAACCAATTTCAAATATATTTGATTTTTTAGATAATATCACTGCAACCTAGTTGGAGCTACTTAAAGCAAAGGGAAAGTGCATCATTTTAGAGGGTAACTTGAAATAGCTCAAGCACAAAACCAACACTTGGCTATAGAGGTTGCTAAATTAAGAGCTCATCTTTCTGATCCCACGCTCCTCAACCCTACACTAATAATATATGAAGCTTTTTAACAGCTTCAAGATAGACTCAAATAGGTTGAGGTAGGAATGGTAATGGTTGTCTTTGACCAGTCCATGGCCAAGGCTAGAACATATTTAGTTCAGAAGGACTTGGTCTAGACACATCAAAAGAATGAGATGTTGACTACAGAAAATCATTACCTGTGGAATGTTGATGTGTAGAAACAAAAAATGCAAGAATTCACCCATCAATAGCAAGAGTATCTAGCTAGGGTGAACATTGAGCTTAGGAGATTGGTAGCAAAGAATATAAATCTCTCTATGGAGGAAGCCCATGCCTTATGCCAAAAATCTGTGATCGAGATTGTCGCTTAGAAAAATGAGACTCTTAAATTTGAGAGTTAACAGCCATTACAAAGATTAGTTTTTCCTACAAAAAGAAGCTAATGAAAGACACATCTAGATGGCTAAGGAAAAAGTTAATGAGACCCTCCAGCAAGGAAATGAGATATGGCAACTTATCATTGATGGGATAGATGCCTACAACAAAGTGGAGATTCACATGAAGGAGTTGCAAATAGAAGAGATGACTAAATACATGGAGCTTGCAAATCTCATATATGAAAACCTAGCAATCTAACTACTAGATGACCATGGTCAGAGTTAGAGAAGAAATTGGCTAGCTTGTACTTGTTGTACGAGGCAAAGTTCAATCATCACAAGGAGACCAAGCAAAATCTTGGCATTGCAAATGTTGAACTCAAAGTTCTCAAGGAAAGATTCATTTATCAGAGATCAACTATTGAGAACTTAGCTAGAAGGATGAATGACTATTAGGAGTTGCAAAATGCAATTAGGACATTCGACATCGAGCACAAACAATTTTCTACCTAGTTTGTCAATGCCAAGGAGTTGTTCCTAACAATGCCCTATCCTTGGTATGTGCCCAATCTAGCCCACATTGACAAAGCTATGTGAACCGTGCACAATACCAGGAGTGAGGTGGAGAAGATGAAAGCATTGTTGGATGCTTTCCATCTTCCATCAGAAGTTGTAGCAGTAGCAGGACAGCCACAATAGCCCAACCACCACATGCACCCGAAGCAAGAGAAGGTCCTTTAGAACCTCAGGAGCCTCCATCACTTGGGATTGTTTAATCTTCTCCATCATCTTCACGCCATCAAAGAAGAACATGTTTATCAATTTTTGTTCTAGTGATTCAATTTTGTAGTCTTGAATTCTAGAAAATTTTGTAATGATTGTATATCCATACACTCAAGCACTTAGTGTTTTTCTATGTTTGTTTATGTTTTTCATATGTCTATCGTCAGTCAATAATTCCATACCTTCCCAAATTTGTAAAGAACTTGAGGACAAGTTTTCATTCAATTGTGGGGGTATGATGAATCATGGATTGGCTATGCCGACTAGGCCCTATCAACTAGGCCCCCTCAATGCATGATTTGATGCATTGACACAGCCCTATCGATGTAGTGTTTGTTTTTGCCTATAAATACACATTCACCCACCATGTTTAAGACATGTCTTGTCATAATTGTAACGGAGCTCTTGTAGTTTTTTCATTTGGAAGTTAGAATATTTTTCTAAGTGCCCACATTAGGAATCAAGAGTGTATGGATCTTTATTTGAGCATTGTTGTACGTGAGCACAATAGTGTGTGCGGCAATAAAGACGAGATTTTTGATAAACCTTGTAGCACTTGGAAATAGATTAGTTATTTATTTATGCATTTAATGTCCTATGCAATTGCCTTTATTGCTCTAAGTAACTAAATAATTAATTAGGCTAAACTAAGCTAGATTAAGTAGTGATTACTTAAGCACAAAAGTACGACCACTTCAAGCATACGCTTGGTGCTTGGTAATCCCAATAACGCTTAACGTTTGGTAACCTAGTAGCACTAAACATGTCCAGGATGTGTACGGCAAGTGGGAATGGATGCTTATGTTAGAATTAGTTAGGTTAGTTAGTTAAGTTAAATTAGAAATTAAATTACTTCGTTCCTTTCATCCTTTACTTTAAGCACCCAAAACATAAAACATAATAATAATAATAATAGTATGCCTCAATTACACTTAACAATACCTTTGCATATCACAAGTATAATTGGGAAGACAATGAATGACTGTTAAGGTAAGTTCACTTTCTAGAGACTAGTGTACCAAAAGACATAGAATCCACAAAATTCGACCAGATCGGGCATGAATGCTTAGTGATTTGTATGCTTGAGCATAGGGGTATTTTTTGCTCATCAATATAAATGTCTATAATTTATGTTATGTTTCTGGGAATTGGTGGTGGAATGCCTTAGTGATGAGTGGCGAGGTACCCCTACACTCAACCATACGAATATGAGTGTGCATGCCCGATCCGGTTGAACTCCGTAGACTAAATGCCTTAACGCCACAAGAAACACTTGGGGTTAATCGTTTGTTGTCTTCCCAGGCTTGCTTGTATGTGTCACGGTGTATGGTTAAGCAAGTCTGAGGTATGTGATTTTTTTGGTATTTTCGG
>MNCI01003632.1:210774-249959 GCA_015680685.1 Gnetum montanum | reverse complement strand
TACACACCTGTGGATGCTCGTAGCCAAGTCGTACTTATCACACGTTCTAGCCTAGCGATGAGTAGCCGATTCCTTAACTAGCCGTACACATTGGACTACTACTGGGATTACCAAGCGCAGATCCTAGAATACGCTACTGGGTTACCAAGTAGTCACAATGCTCGTAGTCAAGTCGTACTCACACGTTGCGACGAGCAATCGATTCCTTGATTAGCCGTACACATCCGTAGATGCTCGTAATCAAGTCGTACTCGTGCGCACTAGGAAAGCAATAAATAACAATAAATATAAAACCATGTACTGCAAGGTTTATCCAATCAAGTTCGTCTTTATTGTCGTACACAACTTGTGTTCAAGTTACAAAATTGCTCGAATAAAGAGTCGTTCACTCTAGGACTCCTATTGCGGGCACATGGGAAATTAATCTAACTCTGGAGTGTTTAAACTGCCAGAGCTTCGCTACTTCTAGCCAGGATTGGGAAATGAAGGGAGTGCCGCCTCTTATTTATAGATATGGCGGCGGACCACGATATCGCGTACGCGATATCGTAGGGGAAGACGCGATATCGCGGTGGCCGCGATATCGCGGCACTATGCATGTCACGTCTCATCACTTAGGGTTTTACACTAATATGTTTTAATGCATGATCAATTTTTTTGCCTTGTATAGTGGTTACTTAATCCATGATCTATATTTTTCAATTAATTAAGAGGTGTTTACATGTTTTCCACTTAGTCACGTTAGACTAACTCCTCTCTATTCTTGAAAAAATTCCTATTAAAGTTATGTAGTGGCTACCTAATCCATTATCCTTTTTTCATTTCTCTTTTTTGGTCAATTAAGAGGTATTTACATGTTTTTCCACATAGTCACATTGGACTAACTTGCCTCTTTTCCCAAGAACATTCTTAATGAAGGTGCATTTTTGTGTAGAATTAGAATTATGAAGGAATAGAATGATGCCTTAAATATACTTTGAATTCGCAACCTTTTGCCTACAAATCTTTGTAAAACACTAAGCTAACCACTTGAACCACCTTTCATTATGAGGGGGATCATTTTATTATAACATATTTTATATAACAGGTCTTAATTAACGAATCCACTATACTTATCCCCATTCCTTTTATGGGGAGGATTCAATTGACGGTTATGGAATGGTGTCAGCTTAGCGCCTTATCATCATAAATTGATAGTTTTCTGGCTGGCCGCAAACGAACACAGCAGCGATGGGCTAGGCAGTGGCCGCGGAACCTTTTTCTACCTAAGAAAAACAATCATTTTTTTGGCATAGCATATTTTTTTTCTTTGCAAATCTTAACGTTTTATTTAAGGTATAATTTAATTCGAAACCAGCAAAAGATTAGTACAAAACGGAAGAAAACCAAAGAAGCAGACATGTGCATCAAATTTCTAACGACTTTGATCTTCATGTTAATGCATGCCGGATGGTCCTTCAATCAATCAAGAATTTGCAGTTGATTTGGCAGCATGAGAAGCAGGAAATTACGGAAAGCAAATTACAAAGTCTTCCATAGCAACGCACGAGCGTTAGCAATTGCATGGAACGAGAGTAGAGTCATGGACATCGACTTCCACTTCCACTTGGGCATCGGCAGCGTCAGCTTGAGTTTGAGGTTGAGGTTGGTCTTTGGCGGATATGAAAAAGAGGAGAGAAGGCCTGGTCTGTGAAGGATTTGTTGGATCGTGAGTTTTGACAACTTCATAGCAGAAGCCACCGATGAGACACCCCAGCGTGGGAGCCACCATGTATATCCAAATACTCCTGTACTCATTTCCTGCCACTGCCGAGCCTATTGTCCTGGACGGATTCAGAGATGCTCCTGATATAGGCCTGCATTGCATGCAATATATATATATATAATCATATATATAGTCCCCTGTAAATGTTGTCTTGGAGTTCTACGTATTTGTTTTTGTTCCTAATCATTAAGGATAAGGCGCATGGTGTAGAGTATCTTGTTGGGGCGTTGCTGGGAATGAGGATAAGTTCATAAGAATCAGTTAAGTCATGATGTTAGGGTTATAGTTAGTAGTGATGGTAGGGAGGTCATTTCTCAAGTGGGAAGACCAGTAACTCGAAAAAGTTGAGCTATCCTTCGTCAAACAACTCTTCTTGTTGACTGACATGAGCTTTTTCAGTCCATGGAAAAAGCAAAATTATTCATAAAAGAGGATTATCACTGCAAGGTCAATCCTCATGCAACACGGAAAGGCCGGGCACACGAATAAAAGGCGAACCTCTTTTTGAATCGATTAGTCATGCTGTTATGCAAAATAGTCAAAATGAGTGAGAGGCGGCTGCGTATGTTTTGTTTGATAGGTACTTCCATCGGATTCTTAGCTTTTTATTTTTTGTAAGGTCGAAACCATAATGATTGCGTTATTGTCTGCGTCCTAAATCCACTATTGTCTGCATGTATGCATTTATATTTATGAAGGGATCTGTGATTCTCACCAAAAAGGCATACAATAAGACAAACTCCAGGTCTGCACCTAACCCCACGACTGGTCCACAGCTCAAAATCAATTCAAAACCATGCAACAAGCCTAGTAAGTTAGAGCAACAAGGAAAAAGTCTACATCTCGTTAACGAAACCAAATGCACACCGAACCTACCGACCAGTCCAACAAGCATAATAACTTATAGCAAGAAAGAAATATACATCTCGTTAACGAAACCAAATGTACACCGAACCTACCGACCGGTCCAACAAGCATAATAACTTATAGCAAGGAGGAAATGTACATCTCGTTAACGAAACCAAGAAATTGACGTTGAAAATCCTGGACGCATTCACCTGCCCCGCACGAAACTCTTTCTCTTAGGATTCGTCAACGAAGCAGTCACACAACCCACTCCATACCAACCCATTTGCTCCTCGGATTTGCAGCATACGTTGCAGGTAGCAAGTCAGCACGAAAAAAGATACGAACTTAAAAGTGGTATGTAAAAATTCAGTTGCAGTTGGAGATGAAAGAGTCAGAGAACCCACTAAATACACAACACACACATTTGCTCCTCGGTTTTGTAATACACTTTGCAGGTAGCAAGCTAGGTAAGGTAAGTATTAGTTTGCAGACACATGGGCATCTGAGCCCGAGTAAAAGTTCCCAGGAAGATATGGACTTAAAGATTACAGAAAAGATATGGACTTAAAGATTACAGAAAAGATATGGACTTTTAAGAGAAAAATTGATCTGCAGTTTGAGAGGGATGAAAAAAACAAAAAGGAGGAAACAGAATGAGTAAAAAAATATTACCCGGCGAAGGCGACGGTAGCGAAGACGGTGATACCGACGATGAGGCCACCGAAGGAGGGAGCAGCCCGATGATCGCACATACTCCCCGAAACCACGAACATGAGTATGAATGTGATGATCAACTCCGCCACGAAAGCCTGGCCCACGCTGACCGATGGACCGGGCACGGTGGCCGCCACGTGGGCCACGTCGCCGAGGACTCCGCGCAGAAGCAGCGCCGCCGCCACCGACGCCGCCACCTGTGCCGCCACGTAGAGCGGCACGTGGCGCCACGGGAAGCGGCCCAGCGCGGCGCTTGCCAGCGTGACGGCGCTGTTCAGATGGGCCCCGCATATGTGGCCCACGCTGTAGATCGCCACGGCGACGGCGGCCCCCCACATGGCGGAGATCCCCATATGGCCCACCTGGCCCCCGCTGACGTGGTCCACCATGACTGCTCCACAGCCTATCACTATCAACATGAACGTCCCCACCGCTTCCGCCATTACCTGCTGCCCCAATCCCACTACTGCTGCCCCTGCCCTTGCCCTTGCCCTCCTCCTCCTCTGCTCCTGCTCCTGCTTTTTCTGGTTTCTGTCCATCATTATTCTTCCGTTACCCTTCTCCATTTTCGCCCTTCCCTACTTTACCTACATTGCCTGCCCGCCTTACCACTTGAGAAATGATAATAAGGATTCTCTCATCCCTCTCAAACACCGCCTTCGCTTAGCTTTCGCTTAGTTGGAGTAACCGCGGAGTAATCTTGTGATTACACACTCTATCACTAAAGGTTATGCTACTAACCTTACATCTCCTTATCTAAGGACATCAAAAAAAATACTAAGCAGGCAGTATTGAGTGTGGTAATAGTAGAGTAGATTAACCTTGTGATCAAACGCTGTTACACTGGATCAAACCCTCCTGCTGTGTGGCTACAGTTGCGCTGACAAACCCATGTCTCTTTTATCTGAAAAGAACAAACACTAACATAGATTGAGCGTAGCAATAGTACACTTTTACAGGGCATCAAACCTTGCTGTGTAGATAGAGGTCGTAATACTGTCCACTAATTTCGTTGTCACAGAACAGAACACAACAAAAAAAGAATGATTTGGTACGTGTTTAATAAACATGCTATGGATCAATCTTGTATGTAACGAACCTTGTTTCATCGTGATTAGTAGAGTTTAGGAGTAGAGAAGCAGGGATGCAGAGTTCGTGGAGGGACGAACACAACGGTGTATCCGTGGCCAAAACGCATCCTTTGTGTTGCTGCTGCTGCAGATGTTGCTGATTCTGAATCGTATTGATGTATATATATATATATAAATAGGTGAATGGGCTCGCAGGTAAGTCAATGCGCCGGGGACAGTGCCGTCAAAGTTGAATATTTGCAGGATGGCCTCTGCTGCGTGGGTGGGGCCCGCGTTCGTGTCTAATAGACAGCGGTGCCGCGTTTACACGGATGGTCCACTTCTACTTGCCCACCCCAAATCTTATCTTATCCATGAACGCCACTTTTCCACAGATTAGGAGCGTGGAACACGCTTCCAATTCAAAGCACGCGCACGTCCCCTTAATTGCGTTATCACGGATGCAAATCGAATCCCTTGAAACACGGTTAATTATAGTCTAGCGCCGAGCCTCCATTATTTATAAAGCTTCCTTATTCGCCCAGGGAAACGCGGCTTATTACGGCGCTCAGCGTGTCCTCCTACCCCTATTAGTAGTTTTTTACCAAGTTGAAATAGTTTGGTTTCATATTATATAAAGCATAGATTTAATTTTTTTCTCATTAAACCTTTAGGTCTTCATGCAAATTAATGGTAATTGAATCAATTTTTAACTAACCATACTTACTACTTTGACTTTTGTTAATCATTTTTCATTCTTGCTACCTTAAACTTTTCTTAATCATTTTTCAACTAACCATACGTACTATCTTAAAGCTTCCTTATTCGCCAAGGAAAACAAAGTGTGTTACAAGGTTGAATGTGTCCTTCCACACCCATTAGTATTTTCTACTAAGTTGGAATAGTTTCATTTGACATCATACAAAGCATATATTTGATTTTTTCTTGCTCAAACTTTAGCCTTTAAATTAATGGTAATTGAATCAATTTTCAACTAACCATACCTGCTACCTTGATTTTTGTTAATCACTTTTCATTCTTACTAACTTGAACTTTTCTTAATCATTTTTTAGCCAACCATACCTGCTACCTTAACTTTTGTTAATTATTTTTTCACCAACCATACCTTCTACATTGACTTTGGTTATTTTTGCTTTAGGAACTATACTTGCTACCTTCACTTTTGTTACCTTTGCTTTAGGATTAAGGTAAGATAGAGCAATCATTTAATCATTTTTGTATGTGTTATATGAAGATTAAGTGAGATGACCTTGTGAAAGTGATAATTTAATCAATTTTCAACAAACTGCTACCTTGATTTTTCTTGCTTTTTCTTTAGAATTCATGTGGGCAAGAGTAATAATTTAATCATATTTTTGGTATATGTTACATTAATGTCACAATCACAAACAATGACAACCATTAACAACACATAATAAATTGGTTGAAGTAGAGTGCCCCAACTTAGAACATAAAAAGCTACTATAAGTTGCTATTTGAGTTATGTTGTAAGTCTAAGGCTCGAACAAGGGCTAATGCTGAGTATCGAGAAAGGTGGTGAATATTTTGAGACTATACTACTCAAGAGAGCACATTGTATTTCTTTGAACATAGGTAAGTAACTTTTAATTTGGGCCTAATTTTTAAAACTTAAGTTTTAGTTTCAAGATTTCAAAGTTTGATCATTAATATTAGAAATTATTTGAGTATTTCTATTTTATAAAATTGATGAAGTATCTTCCTCAGGGTGCATCGACGAGATTCCATCGACATGGTTGCATTAACATGTGGTTTGATGTGTTGACATGACCATGTCGACACAATGTCTTGTCTTACCTATAAATATGCACTCACCAATTGCATTTATGGCATCCATTCATTAGTAACATAGCAAAGTTCTTACAATTTTTTTCTTTTGAGAATTAGAATATATTCTAAGTGCCTGTAGTAGGAGTGAGAAGTGTACAGATCTTTATTTGAGCACTGATGTACATGAGCACCTTGGTGTGATTGGCAATAAAGATGAGCTTTCTTCATAAACCTTGCAACACTTGGGCTTAATGTTTACTTAATGCATTTGTTATTCATGTGCTTTACTTTAATGCATTTAATTAATTAATTAATTTTAAATAATTAATACACATAAGTACGATCATCTCGAGCATACACTTAACGCTTGGTAATCCTAGTAGCGCTTAACGCATGGTAACCTAGTAGTGTTGTAACATGTTTAGGATGTGTACAACAAATGGGAATGAATGCTTATGTTAGTACTAGCTAAGCATTAGTTGGTTATTAGATTAATTAAACATTTAATTACTTTATTTTCAACACTTAGGGTAATTAAATGAAAAACATAAAATGATAAAAATCATATGCCTTAGTTACACTTAACCATACACTAGCACTTCACAAGTGAAATTGAGAAGACAAAAATCACGTCCATTAGATTCACTACCTAGACCCAATGTAATTAGAGAGCTAAATTCTATAGAATTTGACTAAATCACTTAGTGAATGTTATTGATTCATATGGTTGGGTGTAGGGGTTGCTCACTACTCATCATTAGATTCATTGCCTGGGAACTTTAGTTAACTACGAGCACTATCTAGGAGCTAGTGAAATTGTTCAACAACATTGTAACAAACCCTAAAGTTAACATCATTAAAATAATAATAACAATACCAAGAGCACACTATTTTTCTTCCAATCTAAAATGGCTTCTTCTCATAAGGGAGATTCTTTGTCACCATATGAAGGCAAATCCAATCAACAAAGGTGTGAAGGATCAAAATCACTAGCTCCCCAATAATGTAGAGCAGTATATACTCATCCTAATAAGTATGTGTCAGACTTCATCTTCATCCTACATCAGGATGAATAGTTTCAGTGGAGGGACATGGAGGGAAAAATTGTGTTGTTGCTTGATTGATCAGTTTCTGTGATGTTGCTACAAACTCTCATAAAATTGGGCATCCAAGGACTCAATGTTGAATACATTGTGTAGGACCATGACTATTAGGATTATCATTCCACTGAGGCATAATAGAAGAAAGATTGGTAATAGGAGATGTACTATGAGGCGTCAAAGAAAAAACGATTCACAAACCCCTTATTCCTACTAGGCCAGAAGGAAGGTAAGGATCCCTTCTCTAGGGGTTCTCAAAACATTGACTCTCCTCCCTTCTTCTTTGATGAAGGAGGCCCTAACTAGAATTTACAGTCTACTATAAACAATCCTGGTTCAGGAAAGGACGGTTCCCATGGCCATGGGGGCTCCAAAGGAGGGATTCAAGTAGGAACCAAGATAAGCACTAAGACAGAGATAGACATGGTGAATGTGACCATGACCTTCGACATTCTCATGTTGGTGCTGGCTCTCCTCCCAGTTCACCTTCGACATTCTCATCTTCTTCCTCCTCCAACTCTAACCAAAGCTACAAAGGACATGATCATGATGGAGGTGATTAATGAGACAAAGATGACTGCAAGACCCACTGGAACAGTAGAGACCAAGAGCATGAAAAATCAAGGAAGGCCCACCACCATGAAAGAAGGGGCAGCAGAAGACATCATAGGCATCATGACCATCACCAAGGCTATGACTATGATGAGCCTTTTCTTGTAACAAGGAACATGCTAGACATTGCAAAGGTTGTGAGAATTTTAACAAGGAATGTGAAAGATAGTAAAATTAAACGATTGGATATGAACAATATCCCCAAGTTCAAAGGGGAATACAACTAAGATCCAGAAATTCATCTTCAAGTCTTTCACAATGCCTATGTGTTATAGAAAATTGAAAATTAATGGCAAAAACTAAAGCTATTTCCTAGGACACTCATCAAGGAGGTTAAAAGTTGGTACTCATCCTTAGAACTGGAATCAATTAGATGATGGAATAAGATGCTTGAACTCTTCAATGAAAAGTATCAAACATACTCCCAAGTATCTAATTTGAGGAATTAGATCTAAGGATGGAGATAAAAAACACATGAATCCTTGGATTTGGCCATGGGTAGATATTACTCTCTCTTGCACAAGTGCCTAGGCCATGGCTTTTCTCAATGGGAGTAGCTTCGCCATAGCATAGATGGGCTCTAGATAGAAACAAGGGGAACTCTTGGGGTCTATGCCAAAGGGAGACTTTCAAAACTAAGGGTCCATCAAATCCAAAGGCGAATTGAGCAACTAGCCAAAGAAGAAGAAGAGTTGAGAAAGAGGAAAAGTATAGAGGAGTACAATCGAGACCCTTCCATCTAAAAAAGGGAAGTCTAGTTTTGTGACAAGAAGGAAGAGGCATCACTTGATGAAGTGGTGCAATGTAAAATCTTACCAATTCAAAACTCTATTTATGAAATATTAGCCAAGGTGAACAAAATGTTGGATTCTTTGGAGGAGAAATTTCAATTACTCTTAGAATGGTTGAAGAGTCCAAAGAGTAAGGTAGTGGTCATGACCAAAGGAGAATGAAAGAAGCTAAACATGCCCATGAAAGGGGTAAGAGCAAAGTTGCTACCATTAAAGAGGTTGTGGTATCTAAAATAGATGATGATGGTGGATGTGACATTTGCCAATATGAACATCCTAAGGGATGTTTCCCTATTGTATCACACTCATAGGAGTTTGGGATGTATGCATTAAATCCTAGATTGGCAAGAAGGCAAGCACAAAGGAGGTTACCTTATCATTAAGGAAACTACTAGCAGTTCCACCAATAGCAAGGCTACTATCCGAGTGGAGCTCCATCCCAACCTCATAAGTAGTACCAGCAGTGGCAGCATCCACAATTGTGGGGGATGCCACCACCAAGGCAGTAGTACCATTATTAGTAGCTAGATCCATATGGGTACTATGTTCAGTAATCAATTTCTCCAAACGACTCTTCCACTCACATGTCTTTCCAACACCACTACTACCCTCCTGAATACTACAGAGCTCAATTTCCAACAGGGGAATCCCCATTTCCATTCTACCCTTCTCATCCTTCTACACCTACACCTCCATCCTTAACTTAATTACCACTAGCTTCATCCATGTAGGGTGAAATTCCTATCCAACCATAGCAAAGAAACACCACAAGGCCTGTTAACCTACAACTGGCCCCCCAGTTGAGTGGTTTAGAAAATAAACCCTAGAAAAGATTATTCTTCTAAACCAACAATCCTTCTAAGTCCTCATAGACATTTGCAGCTGATTATCCTTGATGAGCCATCATTCTTGGACTACATCAACATGATGATGGGATTGCATCAATGTAGAGTTTGAGGCATTGATGTGTACATGTTGACGTAGTATCTTTTGTCACCTATAAATGCATGCTCCATCTGCATTTATGGCATTGTGAACTTAGTAGTGTAACTAGGTTCTTGCAGTTTGATTTCATAACACTTAGAATATTTTCTAAGTACTCGCAGTAGGGGCTGAGAAGTGTACGGACATTTATTTGAGCACTGATGTACCTGAACACTTTAGTGTGAATGGCAATAAAGATGAGATTTCTTAATAAATCTTTCAGCACTTGAAATAGCATAGATTTTCTTTTCATGTAATTTTACTTTACATTTACTTAGTTAATATTTACATTTCATGTACTTAGTTAATATTTACATTTCCATGCATGTTAATCAATTAGCAAAATAAGCATGACCAATTTCGAGCATAAACATGTATTCACTTAGTAACCATGGAAGCATCATTGCTTGGTTCTCCTAGTAGCATAACACTTGGTAATTCCAGTAGTGGATACATGAGTCTAGGACATGTATAGTAAGCTAAGAATGGACACTCATTTCCCATAGGCAAATTTAGCATTTATCTTTCTATTGTTAATTAGATTAAAAAATTAATTTCTCTATTATCGTTAAGAGTACCATAAGGCCACAACAACATCAATCATCATATGCCTCACCTTGGACTAAACCATACCTCATAAAGCTACCACTAGTTCAAGTGGAAAGATAGCGAATTACAATCAGTGCTTAATGATCTAGATGCACAACTAGTCCCATCCATAGAATTTGACCAGATTGTGCATGAACGCTTGTGATTCATATGGTCGAGCATAGGAGGTACCTGCTACTTATCATTGGTGCCATTGCTGGGAATGATGCTAGTTATCTAGATTAGTTATATTATACATGAATTATAAAAGTATTAGTGAGTTATCTTTTAGAAAATTTTAATATTTTAAAGTCACACATGTTAAAACCATTTCTTCTTCACATAGGACCAAGTATGATGAGAACACTCATAGGAGAAATGATAGATTTTATACTAAATAGAATTGGAGTGAACAACCTCAAGCAGGGTTTCATATGCTTGTTTCAACCCATACTACACATAAGGACTACATTCAAATGATGCAAAAAACCATAGGAGGGATGGAACTGGACCTAGAACAAGGAGGGCCTCAAGGTCTAAGACCTCCTCTAAACCTAGAAAAGATAGATCAAGGGACCATGGGGGGCGATATAGGAGCCATGGCAATTCTCCTAGTTCTTCATCTTCCTCTACCTCTTCAACATCTAGTTCTGACAAAGATGAACATAGGTATAGAGATAGAACTTTGCTGAGGGATCAAGGTGAAGATAGAAATTGAACCCAAGGGAAAAATCAAAGACATCAAAGTGAGCATAGACAAGATCATCACTATTAGATAAATAGAAATAGAGATTATTAATGTGACATGTCTAATAAAGATGAATCCTTGTTGGCTACTTGGGACCCCTATCACCTCCTCAACATTTTCATACTTTTCTCTACCACATGCTACTACCCACATCATGGGAAGGTTTGTCACCACAACATCAAAGAAAGAATGCCACTTGTGCGATGAACATACACAAAAATCAAAATGCTAGTGGATCTCAACCACGGCTTTGGAAACATCCTTTCTATAGGATGGTTCCCATGGGTAAGTGCAAAACTCATAGATCTATTGGCTCATCCAAACTAGCACAAAGCAAGTTTGGTGTAATACCCTTCCTCATCAAAATGATGTCTCCTAATTATATGCAAAAGCTAACAACCATTATCACTCCAAGACAAGACATAATCGATAAAATATCATTGTGAAGACACAAAAACCTCCATGGATCACTACTAATAATAAGGGGTGCAATTGTAGGTTGGAAGCTCAACATATTAACACAACCTCTATACCGATACATCCCAAAGCTAAAGAACAAGTGTGTGAGAAAACAAAATATCTACACAGTAGCCACTAAACTAGAAGACACCTAGTGGCTTGGAAATGGTAGTACAAACCATTTAAAAGATGCATGGAACTAGCCAACCTGCTTATTAGTTCTTGTCCTAGCCATGAACTTAGTCATGGGGAATATCCCCAATTCTAAATCAAGAGCTAATAAGTGCTTTTTCACTTTTTTTTACACTGTTCTTAATACATTTTCTCTTTCTTAAATATTTTACACTTTCTTCTATATTTTACTTTTTTTGGTTTGGATTTCTTGTATGCTTTTTTAATATTTTTTTCTTCTTCTTTATTACTACCAAGACTAAGTGCAACTATAGTTGTCAATTCACGATGGTTTGTAATATAATGTTATTTGATTGCTAATGTCTAGATTCTATCTTTAGATTTTAGTGTTCATAACTAAGACATGGTTTCTTTTTCATGATAATAGGTAGTGATTCCACATCATCCACCTATCCAAAAAACTCTATAATGTTCCCTTGTTTTGGAAATATTCAATCCCTTATTAAATGAAAATTTTAAGGAACCTATCACCTTCATAGTTTTCAAACTTGGAAAGGATTAAAATGAATAGACAAGGATGTGACTTCAATGGGATTTGATGCTCTTCGTACTTGCCTACCCTCTTGGGTGCATGAGTGTTCTCATGGATTTCTCACCATATTGCTATTGATCAATAAATAAGAAGCTAAATTCTTTACCTGATATGGTTCCCATTCAAAAACTCCAAAAAAAAAAGAACAATAATGAGAATTCAAAGCACACCCCTTAGATGAAATAATGGGCTATAAGCACTAGTTATGGGACTAGAAAGACATGTTACCCATGCTTGAAGGTCTCCTCTAACTAAGGCCTATCTCACTTCTTGCTTCTCTTTTCCTCTCTTTTAACAATGGTGATTGATCTATGGGGATATTCTTGTGCCTTAAGGGGGTGGACTAGTTTTGGAGTGTCAATGTGAAGTCATTGAAAGTGGTTGGTTTTAATTTAGACTAAGGATGGACATTATTGGATCAAATTAATCAAAAAATCTAGAAGGGACTTCATGTGACCATAATACAAGACTCCATTCCACTCTCCACCTCATCCATCTCTACTTTCCATATCTCACCTCATTGCTTCTTTTCATGTTTTGTTCAATGTCTTAGTTTGATGTGTCTAAATTTTTAGATAGTCTCTTTGGTGATTCAGTACTTAACTTACCATAATTAGTAGTCACCCATGGGGTCCACAGACTTCTTGATTTGAGGACATGTAAGGACATTAGGGGCCTTAGCCTACTATGGGGAGGACACACTTGCATACCTCTTAGTTCAATTATTTAAATGCCTTATACCTTAGGCATTTTTGTGTTCAAATCTTTTGTGCTCCACATTAGTTATGTCTAGTTCATGTCATTTATTAATCATTCTCCCAATAAATCTCCTTTTCTGAGCATTATCTAGCCCTCTTCATGCATTTCATTATGTTCTATCCTTTTTGGGCTTCATTTGAACTTCACTTTTGTGTGAAAGCTCTTCATTTTTCACTTAATTTTTAAAGTTGAAAATTCTATCTTTCTACTACATTGACATAGGTATCCATGTCCACACAATCTTGTCAATGGGATCCCATCAACACGAGGCAAAAATCCTATAAATATAGCACTATACTTTGAAAATTTTTGTCATTTTCCTTCAAACACAATAGGAGGTTTTGCAATTTTTTAAAGCCTAGAACCTTCTAGATCCCATATCTTTCACACCACTTGTCTAATTAATCTTGTTTTTCATTCTTGTAGCTACTAGAGGTAAGCTCTACATCGTGGAGGCTAGAAACCTTAAGTTTTTTACAAGAAATTTTTCAAATTTTTTTAAGTCCCACAAGGTTTAACTAATAAAATACTATTAAAATCACTAATTTAGAAAAGTTAAACCTTTCTAGGTAGATATTAAACTGAAATAATTATAAAATAATATTAAAATAATCAAACCTACTGTGATCACAACTTAGCCAAGTGTAACTAATCCAAGAGATAAGGTACTCAAACATTATAAAGTTACATAACAAACACTAATCCTTGATCATGTTGTGATTACAGATGACACTATGACTAAAATGCCCACAGGAAGGAGGACCATCTCAACCATGAAACAAGAAGCCTAAAATTGAAAGGGGCCAACAAGAACAACCCCAAGAGTAGGTAGCAGAAACCCATACAATGGGACCTCTTTAGGAGGAGCCTAAAGTTGAATCTATCCATCAGGTTCCCTAGGCTACAATAAAGTAATCCCACAAGGATGAGGCACTGAGACCAAGGCCAAACCTTGCGGTCACATTGATGAATCCCTGCTTTAGGAAAATTTAGCCTAGGAATATCCAATGTTCAGTTCTCAAAGAATTGAACTTTGGTACCTTCCTAGACTTTACCCTAGAAGATGTCAAAACATAGCTTCAAAGCTCTCCCATGTGGCCAATCATCACTGCCAATGGGGAGTGGTACATGGAAGACACCTATCTCTTCTAGATTAATAGGAAGTTATATGCCACTATGAAGATCAAGGACATAAGTGTCTCATACTCCTAAAACTAGGACCAATCTAGTAGAGATCTTTACACAAGTGGATCTAGAGGTCAAAAAGAAGTGGATCCAATAGTGCTACAGAGTGGACCAAAAAGAGTATAGTGCACTCACCATGGTGAAACATGCATACTTCAAGATAGTGGCCTACCACCTCAATATGATGGTGAGACCTAACAAGGTGACTACCTTCTTTTCCCATGTGTGCGCCACTTTGAGTAGGAAATTCTCCATTAACCTCCTACAGCTAATTTACCTCTAGATAGAAAAGTGATTTAAAGAAAATGAACTTGGGAGGAAGGCACTTCCTTTTCCATGCTACACCAATTACAGATTAATACATGCTCTTACAGCCTCTTGGGTAAAAATGATGAAGGAAAAGGCCCCTACCATGACCAAGGAAGAAGAGCAACCACCACAACTACTCACTCATGAAATGACACCAAAGGCACATGCTGTTATGGAGTGCATGCAAAAACTCCAAGAGCAACTCTTACTACAGCAGCAAGCTAGTTTAAGTGATGATCCATTTTTCTACAGACCAACCTTAGGCCATCTAAATGAGGTAACTTGTATAATAAGCTAGTTGGAGGACATGATGCCAAATTTCTCTAACCAAAGAATGTAGGAATCTGCACACTTGAATCTATGCCTAAGAGGTAATGGTATCTATTCCAAAATAGCATTAGTTCCTAGGAATCTTTTGGAATGTTGCTACCTTCTCGGTGTGCTTAGAGGAGGGTGATGGAGCAACTATCTGAGTGATGTAGCACCAAGTGTAGGATACGGTGATCGAGGTGGTAGTAGACCAAGTGGACGAGGACCTAAATATTCCTATGGCATCTATACTTGATATTGTTGCACTTGAAGATGTACAAACATCCGCAGGAACACCAAGTGGAAGACTTCTCACAGCCTAGCACGGGCAGTTGCTAGAATAATTGGTGGGAACTTGACAATTTGTTTTGAAGGTCTTTGACCTTCCAGATGACATCTTTGCTATCTAGTCGATGTTATTGGAGGCAAGGGATAAGTGCATCATCATAGAAGCTTAACTTAAAACAACCAAAGATGAAAATTAGCACTTGGCTATGGAGGTTGCTAAACTTAGAGCCCACCTTGCTAATCCCATGGTACTCAACCAAGTAATAACTAGGAATGAAGCTTTTTAGCAACTTTAATTTAAACCCCAAGACATTGAGTACATGAAGGAGTCAACAATCTTTGACTAGTTCTTGGCTAATGTAAATGTCTACAACATTCAGAAGGACTTGTTATAGGTTCACTTGAAGAATGCAAATCTAACTAAGGACAATCATCACCTACGTACTATCGAGCATCAAAAAGAGAAAATGGTTGAATACATGCAATAATAGCAAGAGCAACTTGCCAAGGTGATAATGTATTTGAGGAGGTTGATAGCCAAGAACCATAATCTCTCAATAGAACATGTATGTGCTATTTTCCAAAGATCTATAATCAAAATTATCACTTAGAAGAACAAGGCCCTAAAATTCAAATGAGTTAAGAACCACTATAGGGACTAGGTTGCCTTACAAAAGGAGATCAATAAGAAACACATCCAACTAATAGAGGAAAAGGTGAATGAGGCCCTCTAGTAGCTTCAATAAGGAGGTGACATATGGTAGTCCATCTTTAATAGACTAAATGAATAAAATAAAGCTAAAATCTACCTCAAGAAGCTACAAATTGAGGTAATGACCAAATACATGGAGCTTGCCAACCTCCGCTATGCAAACTTGACAATGCTGATTGCTGGAAGGCTATAGTCAAATTTGGAGAAGCAAGTGACTAGCTTGTTCCTATTATACGAGTCCAAGTTCAAGTACAATAAAGAGACCAAGTGGAAGCTTGAAATAATAAACACAAAACTTAATGTTTTTAGGAAACACTTCACTGATTAGAGATCAATAATTGAGAACCTTGCTGGAATTTTTAATTACTACCAAGAGCTATAGAACACTATCAAAGTGTTTAACATTGAATGAAAACCATTTGTAGCCTAGTTCATCTATGTGAAGGAGTTATTCACTGTAATGCCCTATCCTTGGAATGTTCCCATATTGGCCCACATTGGTGATGCTGCGTGGACCGTGTATGATCCCAAGAGTAAAGAGGAGAAGATGAAAGCATTATTAGATGTTTTCTATCTTCTAGCATAAGTTGCAACTACATCCAAATAGCCACAATCATAGCCTCAACGACAACAGCCATGTGCACTAGAGGCAAGTAAAGGTCTTTTAGCACCTCAGGAACCTTCACCACTTGGGACCATCTGATTTTCTCTCTTGTCTTCAAGCCACCAAAGGAGTTGTGTTATCAGTTTTGTCATGCTATTCAATTTTGTTGTCATGAACACTAAATTTTGTAATGATTATAAATTTGTACACTTAGGCACTTAGTGTTTGTTTGTGTGTCAATAGTTAGTCAATAACCCCATACCTTCCCAAAATTTTGACAGAAACTTGTTCCTCCTTTTGTTCACTTAAGAACAAGTTTTCATTCAGTCGTGGGGGTAGGATGAGTTGTTGTTCTTGGGCTGGATTGATAGGATCCCGTCAATGTGATCCCATCGATGCTATCACATCAACATAACATTTGATGCATTGATGCATATGTGTTGATGTAGTGTCTTCTTATTGCCTATATAAATGTGTGCTTCATATGTATTTATGTCATTGTATAGTTGGTAGTCTAGCTAGGTTCCTACAATCTGATTTCATAACACTTAAAATATTTTCTAAGTGTCCACAATATGAGATGAGAAGTGTATGGATCTTTATTCAATCACTGATGTACTTGGACACTTTAGTATGAATGGCAATAAAGACAATCTTTTTTAATAAACCTTGCAACACTTGGAATAGCATAGATTTACTTTCCATGCAATTTTACTTTACATGTACTTTGTTAATATTTATGTTTCCATGCACATTAATCAATTAGTAGAATTAGCATGACTAGTTTTGAGTGTAAACACATATTCATGTGGTAACCCCAAGAGCATGATTGCTTGGTTCACCCAGTAGCATAACACTTGGTAATTCTAGTAGTGGATACATGAGTTCAAGACATGTACAACAAGCTGGGAATAAACACTCATCGCCCATAGGCTAGTTTAGCATTTATTTTTCTATTGTTAATTAGATTAAATAATTAATTTTTGTATTATTATTAGGAGTAGCATAAGGCAACAATAACATCAATCATCATATGCCTCATCCTGGACTAAACCATATGTGACAAAGCTACCACTAGTCCAAGTGGGAAGATAACAAACTCTGATCAATGCTTAACGATCTAGATGCATAACTAGTCCCATCCACGAAATTCGACTGGATCATGTTTAAACACTTATGATTCATATGGTTGGGTACAGGGGGTACCCACTACTCATCAACCCTACTTCTCCTTCATCCTCTACTACATAATTTGAGAACCCTTCAAATAAAATCCCTTCCAAAGTGCATACTATTATGTTAACCCATGTTGTTACTAATTGGATTAAGGCTAGCCACCTTCCCAAAAAAAGATCTAATCCTAGGAGTCCCCTAATTTACTTGCAAATCATTGGAAATGAGCCCTTGAGGGCTCTTCTAAACTCAACTTTTGGTGTAAATTTGATCTCCCATGAAATGTACAAAGCTTGAAATTTGCCTCCTCTCAAGAAGAACAACATTCATCTTAAGTTTGCAAATTAATCCATCATCATCTCCTTGGAATTGATGGAAGACATTATGACCACCGTCTACGGGTGGTCCTATCCTACTGACTTCTTGGTGATTCATGTAGATAACTGTAAGGAGGCCTTCTCAATCATCATGGTAAGAACTTGGTTGAGCATAATAAATGCATGGCTAAGAATCAGAAACATCTTCTTAGAAATTTTCAAGGAAAATTAATTTGGAAAGATTAAAAGAAAAATGAATTTGGAAAGACTGAAAGGAAGCAAACTAGTCAAAGTTGCTTGAGCCTAGGGGTAAGGTCTCATTGCCAATGTCAAACTTAAGGTAGCCATAGAGAAAAATTAATGTTTGGCTACTGAGGTTGCAAAATTGAAAGCTAGCCTCGCTAATCCCACCATACTTACCCAAAACGTAGCACAAGATGAAGCTTTTTAACAACTTCAAGTAAAACTTCAGGAGGCCGAGTACATGAAGAAGTCAGTAATCTTCAATCAATCCTTAGTAGATGCCACTGTATACAACATTCAAAAGGACTTGTCAAAGGTTTGCCAGAAGAACTTTAAGCTAACCTAAGAGAACCATCACTTGCAAAATATTGAGATGTATAAGGATCAAATGGCAAAATTCATCTGACAATAGCATGAGCAACTTACTAGGGTGAACACTAAATTAAGAAGGTTGGCTACAAAAAATCAAAATCTCTCAATGGAGGAGTTGCATGCCCTTCACTAGAAGTCTACAATTGAAATCTTTGCTTGGAAAAACAAGACCCTAAAATTTGAAAGTGTCAAGAATCACTATAGCGACCAAGTTAGTTTTCAGAAGGAGATTGACAAAAAAGAAATCAAACTGGCAAAGGTAATGATGAATGAGGTTCTCCAGTAGCTCCAACTACAAGGTGACATGTGGCAGCCTATCTTTGATGGGCTAAATGCATACAACAAAGCTAAAATTCAACTTAAGAAATTATAGATCGAGTGGATGATAGAGTATATAAAACTTGCCAACCTTCATTACTCAAACCTAGCAATGCTAATTGCCAAAAGACAAAGGTCAGAATTGGAGAAACAAGTGATCACCTTGTACCTTCTGTAGAAGGTCGAATTCAAGTACCATAAAGACACAAAACAGAAGGTGGAAATAGCCATCGTTGAACTTGAGGTTCTCAAGGAAAAGTTCACAAATCAAAGATCAATAGTGGAGAACCAGATTAAAAGAATGAATGACTACGATGAGTTGTAAAATGTAGTTAGGGCATTCAACATTAAATGCAAAAAATTTGTTGCATAGTTTGTTAACATCAAGGAGTTATTCCTTGTAATGCCTTGTCCTTAGGATGTTCCCATATTGTTCCACATGGACGATGTTGCGGAGACCATGTATGATCCCAAAACTAAGGAGAAGAAGATGAAAGAATTACTGGATGCTTTCTGTCTTCCAACCAAAGTTGTAGGTGCAACTAGATAGCCACAACCACAACAACCATGTGCACTAGAGGTAGGAGAAGGTCCTTTAGAACCTCAAGAGACTCCACCACTTGGGATTGTTTGATTTTCTTCTAGTTCCAACTTGCTAGAGGAATTATGCTATCAAATTTTATCATAGTATTCAATTTTATTATCATCAATACCAATTTTTGTAATCATTAAAGATACATACACTTGGGAACTTGGTGTTTGTTTATGGTAGTTTGTGTATCTATAGTTATTTAATAATCCCATACCTTCCCAAACTTTTGTAAGGAAACTTGTTCTTGCTTTTGTTCACTCGAGGACAAGTTTTCATTCACTTATGGGGATATGATCAAGCATCTTCCTCAAGGTGTGTCAATGGGATCTCATTGCCTTTATCCCCTTAACATGATCACATCGATACATGGTTTGATGCATTGATGTGACCCTATTGACATAGTATCTTGTCCTACTTATAAATACACATTCACCAGCTACATTTATGACATCCGTTCATTAGTAGCATAGAGAAGTTCTTGCAATTTATTCTTTCAAGAGTTGGAATATTTTCTAAGTATTCGTAGTAGGAGTGAGAAGTGTACAAATCTTTATTTAAGCACTAATGTACTTGAGCATTTCATTGTGATCGGCAATAAAGATGAGCTTTCTTCATAAACCTTGCAGCACTTGGACTTAGCTTAATGTTTCATTAATGCATTTATTATTCATGACCTTTACTTTAATGTAATTAATTAATTAATTAATTTCAAATAATAAATACACATAAGTATGAACATCAAGTATATGCTTAACACTTGGTAATCCTAGTAGCACTTAATGCTTGGAAAACCAATAGCATTGTAATGTGTTTAGGATGTGTACGACATATGGGAATGGATGCTTTTATTAGGCTCAATGATGAGCAACAAAGTAGCCCTATGCCCAACCATACAAATCACTAAGGCATTGACATGTGATTTAGTTGAATTCCATGGACCTATAGTTCATCAATGCATTAATCCTCTAGGAAGTGAAATGGGCATTGAGAATGTTCGTTGTCTTCCCAACTACACTTGTGAAGCTTAAGGATATGATTTAAGTGTAATTAAGGCACATGATTTTTATCATTTTATGTTTTAAAAGTTTAATTACCTAAGATAAGAATGAAAGGTATAGGAATTTAATATCTGATTAATCTACAACTTAGCTAGCTTAACACAAGTACCTATTTCCGCTCCCCAAACACATCCTGAACACATGTAGCGCTACTAGGTTACCAAGTGCTACATGTATGCTTGACATGATTGTACTTGTGTTCATTAACAACTAGAAATTAATTGCTTAATGAAAATGCATTAAAGTAAAGTGCATGAATATCAAATGCATTAAAGGAAACAGTAATCTACTCTTAGTGCTACAAGGATTATCAAAAGGATTCATTTTTATTCCTGTCACACTACTATGCTTAGGTACATTAGTGTTTGAACAAAGATCCATACACACTTAGACTCCTACTATGGGTACTTAGAAAATACTCTAACTTTGGAGAAAACAAATTGCAAGAGCTTCGCTATCTATGACAAAAACTGTATGAAAATTATGAGTTTGAGCACTATATTTATAGGCCAACATATACCCCATGATATCGATACTCAACATTACATCTTGGACTCAAACATCAAATATCCAATATCGAGGCTTCAATATTAGAGCCATTCAAAACATGATTCATCATACCCCCACAACTAAATGAAAACTCATCCTCAAGTGAAGAAAAGGAGGAACAAGTTCCTTACAAAATATTGGGTAGGTATGCGATTATTAACTGACATACAAACTAATGTAGATGGAATAAACAGATTCTAAGTGCCAAAGTGTATAGATTACAATCTTTTATAGAATTGGATGTTCATGACAAGAGAAGAGAACACCCTAGACAAAACTAACATCCACTCCTCAAGTAATTGAAGAGCGAGGAAGAAGATTCAGCAATCATGAAAAGTCTTCATCACATGGTGCTACTATTGCTACTTCCTTTGTGAGGATAATCCCACTTCTAGTTCATGCATTCTATCCACACTTCCCACTACAATCACAAAAAAATCATGGATTAGTATGCAATGTGTAACATATAGCTTTGAAGTACCTTGTCTCATCAGTGGTTAGACTTAGCTAGGTTGTGATTGTGATGGATGAATTTCAACAATAGTGTTAGTGGGAAGGCTGAAAAATATGGTGGAATAGATAGGAAATCCATTATCAAATCTTTGGAAAGTCCAAACATAATAAAATACGCGAGGAGCGTTAAATAATTCACAACATAGACAATAAAAAGATTTCACCAAAGAACATTGTGAAGATGCACACATTAGGATGTCATTGATGGAGTAAATAGAAGGATTTAATTGTAAGAATGTCTAAGGCTAAAGAACTTAACTAACCCAACCAAAAGATATGCAAGTGGATCCTCCCCAAACTAGGAATAGGCCTTTTATTAGCCATACATAACTTCAAAACAAGGAGTTCATGGGCCCCATGGATCATCAATGGTTATGGAAGGTTAAGTACAAAAACCTAGAAGAAACTACCTAAGAATTTCAACACATTAAACTAGGACATCAAATAGGAACATGAAACCGATAGTGAGGTGAGACATGGAAAGCATAGATAAATGAGAGAGAGAGTGGAATGGATTTCTTGATTAAGGTCACATGAATTTGCTTGTAAAATTTATGGTTAAATGACTTGATAAGATCCATCCTTAGTCCAAACCAAAATCGACCATGTTCAGTGACTTCGCATCGCCATTCTAAGAAAAATCCACCCCCTCTAAGATACAAGAGTACTTCCATAGAACAACCATCGTTCCTTAGTTGAGAAGAAAAGAGAAGTAGGAAGTGAGAAAGGGCCTTAGTTAGAGGGGACCTTCATGCATGGGTAACATGTCTTTCTAGTCCCATAACTAGTGCTTGTAGCTTGTTTATTTTATCTAAGGGGTGTGCTTTAAATTTCCATCATTATTTTTTTTCTTTTTTTTCTTTTGAAATGGAAACCACACCATGCAAATACTTATTCATTTATTATTTCTAAGGGATGTGCTTTGAATTCCCATTGTTTTTGTTTTAGAACCACACCATTCAAAGACTTATTCAACTTCCTTTTATTGGTCAACATAGAACGACAAAAAATCTATGAAAACACACATGCACCCAAGTAAGCAAAAAGGTACAAAGAATACCAAATCCCCTTGAAGTCACACCTAGTTCAAACCTTTGAATCCTTTTCAATTTTGGAAACTACCAAAGTTACAAATTTGTTATAGTTTTGTTAATGAAAAAGGAACTACATATTTCCAAAACAAGGAAAACCATAGAGTTTGTGGATGGGTGGATGTTGTGGACTCACTACTTATTGCATGAAAAAGAAACCATGTCCCAATTATCCATAACAAAATTCAAAGCTAAAATCTAGACAACAATAATCGAATAACTGAATAGTACATACCACTATCAATCAACAAATTACTAGTATGCCAAGTACTTATTAACAAAAATTTAGACAATCACATCAAAATAAAAGAAAATATAAAAGTGTAAAATATTCAAGAAATAGCAAATGTACTAACGATGTTGTAAAACAAAAATTAGAAAAGATTAATAACATGAAAACAAGAAGATGAAAAATAAAAAATGTGTAAATCAAAAAAGGTGAAAAATTGAAGAGCTACTTATATAGTTAGCATGGATGGCCACCTCCCCCACGACGAAGTTGAAAGGAGGAGATTCAAAATATTGAGCATGGTTGTTCATCTGATGAGGTGTTTGTTGTATTTCCTGGTTTATGCTCATGGAAAGGTTTGACTTCTTGTATATTGACCAACTATTTCTTATCTAGACTCTCAGGTTTGTAGATCATCATGGCCCCATAAGTAAAAGCTTCATAAATTATATAAGGTCCTTCCCACAATGTTTGGAACTTGGTTCATTAAGGTATGTGTGTGGGGTTTTAGTAGAGAACCTTCTCTCCTGGTTGAAATTTGACTTTGCTAATTTTAAGGTCATGGCAATTTTTGTTGTATGCTTTGTGCAACTCATTAGATGATATGGCCACCAATCGATTTTCATCTAGCAAGTTGAGATTTATTAATCTTTCTTTTTGTGCTAGATTCAAGTCAAGGTTGAGGTCACAAGCTGTTGAAAGTGTATGGAGCTTAGATTGAATAAGAAGTGTTGGTAATTTTCTATACACAAGCTTATAGGGAGAGTAGCCTATAGGAAGAGTCCATGTTAAGCAATAGGCTCAAAGGGAATCATTGAGTTTCATGCTCTAGTCTTTCCTATATTTTCAAATAGTTCTTATTAGAATCTTTGTAATTTCTCTATTGGTAACCTCAACTTGACCATTGGCTTGGGGGTGGTATGGTGTAGTGAGTTTATATTTAATCCCCAAGCATTACATGAGCTTCTGAAAGGTAGTTCCTGTAAAGTAAGTTCCATTATCAAGAAATTAATGCATGTGGCACACCAAACTTGTTTACAAAATTTTGTTGTACAAAAAAAGCAGTAGTAAAAGATGTATAGTCAATGGTTGTTGCTTCTGCCAATTTTGTACAATAGTCAATAGTGATTATGATGTATGCCTTTTCATTTAACATGGGTATGATGGAACAAATGAAATCAATGTCCTAGATGTCAAAGGGTTATAGAGGTTAAATCCATTGTTGAGGTTTCTCCATTCGAGCATTCATTTCATCATCTCCTTGGTAGAATTCACAAGAGTCGACATATTGATGAGCATCCTTGAAAATTATTGGCCAATAGTATCCTACCATCAGGATTTTAATGGTCATGTGTCTCCCAACATAGTGGCCTCTGCAAGGACCTTCATGAGAATCTTGGAGAACATGTAATTGATCAACATCAGAGATACACCAATGAACTAGGCCATCGGCACACACCTTGTAGAGGTGTCTATTGATCTCCATGAAGCATTTCACCTAGTGAAGAAATTGTTGTTTTTTTTGGTGATCCAACCCTTGTGGCATCTCTTGGGTGAGAAGATAGGTCAGAATGCCATAATACCATTTACACTCATTGGGCAATTATTTAGTTATAGCCCCAACAAAGAGGATTTTGTCAAGAAACATATCAGATAGTGGGTTCTCTTCCTCTTTGTTGTCCCATCATAACTGAGACAAGTGATTAGCAGCCACATTCTCAATGCCCTTTCAATCTACCATCGTGAGATCAAATTCTTGTAAGATCACAAGTCACACTATGACACGAGGGCTCACCATTGGCTTGTTTATTAGGAAGCAAATGACACTCTGTTCTGTGTGCACAAACACTTTATATCTAAGAACATAATGCTTAAATTTTTCTAGAGCAAACATCACTACCATCAGTTTTTTTTTTGTAGTGGTGTAGTTCAATTATGCATCCACAATGCTTCATCTAGCATAGTGGATGTAATATGGACATTTCTTATCATCCATATATGTAAGCATAGCTCCCAAGATGTAATTTGATGCATCTATCATAACATGAAACGGTTTGGATTAGTCGGGTGCTTGTAGGATTGGAATTTCTACAAGTTTCTATTTCAGTTGTTGGAATACTTATTCGCATTCCACAGTCTAGACAAATGGGCCATCTTTCTTTGTCAACTCCACCAATGATTTTTCGATCTTAGAGAAATTCTCTATGAATCATTGGTAGTAGCCAATATGTCCAAGGAATGATAGAACATATTTGACAATTTCTAGTTGGTGCGTTATTCCTTAGATGATCCTTATTTTTTTGAGGTTAACCTCAATTCCTACTTGTGATATTCTATGCCCCAAAATAATGCCTTCCTAGACCATCAAGTGTCCTTTTTTCCAATTGATCTGCAAGTTTTTTTCAACACATCATTTTAACACTTGCTCAAGGCGATCCAAGGCTTGCTCAAATGTAACTCCATAGGTGAATAATTCATCCATGAAGACTTCCACACCACTACCAATTTTCTATTGAAAAATTCTTAGGACCAAGTGTTGGAATGTAGCAAGGAAATTACACAGACCAAAAAGGCATCTTACAATATGCAAAAGTTCCCCAAAAACTTGTGAATGTTGCTTTGGCTTGGTTCTCCAACATGATCTAGATTTGCTTATAGCCACTATAACCATCCAAAAAACTATAGTAGCAATGTCCAGATATTGTGTCTAACACTTGATCAACAAATGGCAACAAAAAGTGATTCTGGAATGTTGCCATATTCAACAGCCGAAAATCGATGCAAACCTACCACTTGCCACCTTTCTTGGGCACAATAACAAGTGGACTAACCCACTCACTATTGGAAATGGGATAAATGAACCCCACCTTGAGGAGTTGTTTGATTTCCTCTTTGATGATCTGCTTTAGTTTGGGGTTCAATTGCCTTTGTGTATCTCTTTGGTTTCACGACCAGGTTGGTGTAGATGTGATGTTGGCATATCGTAGGATAAATCCCTATGAATTCAAGATATCACCACGAAAAGACTGCTAACCATTTTTCAACCACATTCAATAGCATCTTTTTCTATTTTGGAGAAATATTTGCATTGATTATGATCAACTTTCCATTTTTTAAGAACACATATTCCATGCCGACTGATAGAGTTTTTAGTTCAAGGGTCTCGTTCTTGAACTTTTTAGGAATTTCAAACTCTCCCCAATAGGTATCATCATTTGCATCATTAGAGAGATGGTGATGAACTTTCTCTAGTTCATCCATTATTGCAACATATGTGCATGTCATGCTCTTAATTGGTTCCATGCAAAGTGTGCTACTCTCAAAATCAGTGGTCAACCACTGGGTGCCCTCTTGTTTTATGGTTGCTACGTATAGACACCTTTGAGTTTTTGCTTTTGGTGCATACTGCTTGCATGCACAGATGGATGCTCATTTCACTACTTAGAGTTTCTACACATAATTGCACTGTATATCATTGTACACGATGCATGGAACTCGTGTCTTCTTAATCTTTTCAAATGAATTTTCTTTGGAAATTTCTAGGGAAAGATCTCTAATGCTAATTCTTGCATCAATGGTGCTTAGCCATGCCCTTCCCATGATGATTGGGAAGTCCCCTTTGCAATTCTCCACCTTGATCACTAGGAAATCTGCAGGGTAAGACCATCCACAGACAATGGTCACAATGTCTTCTACCAGTCCTAATGGAATGGTGATTGACTAGTTTGCCAATTCTAATCTAATATTTCTCTTCTTTAAAGGAGGAAGGTTCCATGCAATATACATCTCACGAGAGATCAGGTTGACACCAGAACCAAAATTAATAAGAGCCTTACATGGTTCATTCCCAACAATCTGCAAATAAATTAAAGGACTTCTAGGATCTTCTAACTTCCTGAGAAGGTTTCCAACATAGATCCATTCAAATATGGTGTGAATAAGCATCACAATATGGATCATAGGCAATGTTTAGTTTGAAGGGGACTCACAGAAATTTGATACAAAGGAAGATAGAGGAATAGAGTTGTCAATCGTAGATGTATTTGAGGGCGTAGACAAACTGCATGATTGAAAGAAAAGTCTTTTCTTTGATTGAATATTTGAACCACTTAGTTGACAAACCGATTGTAGATTAATAGCCCTAGTAGCATTGCGTTGTTGTGGTTGAGATTCGAGTTCACCTTGCATATGTGGAGTAGGTGGTAGCTATCTTGAGGGAGGAGGAAGATGTGCAAGGACATGAGGAGGATAAGGGTAAGAGGTGGTATCCCTTCTTGCATGTGGAGAATGAGTTCGATAATAATCAAAAGGGTGGTAGTGAGACTGGAAAGTAGAAATGTGACTAGAGGAGTCATGCGGAGACAAGGGTTGTTGAACATAATATTCATAGGGATTAGTTTGTCAATAAGGGTATTACTGCCTTTGTGGTGCTAGCACCCATGACTATGATTGCTGCCAATGTTGATATTGAGCATATGGTTGTGATGGAGTTCCACTTGAATAATATTATTATTGCTAGTGGAACTACCTAGGATTACCTTGAAGGTTAGGTAATCATTTGGGTGTTTGCCTTTGTGCTAGTTGTGGATTCAAAGCGTACATCCCAGACTCCTGTAAGTGTGACACTATGTGGTAACATCCCTTAGGATGTTCATAATGGCAAACATCACACCCACCATCATCATTTGATTCATTTTCTACAACTTCTTCTATCGTATAAATCTTATCCTTACCTCTTTGATAAGCATGTTCAACTTCCTTGTACCTCATGCGCTCACGATTACTACCTCATTCTTTAGACTCTTTAGAAATTTTTAGGACAACTTGAAATCTACTATCCATAGAGTTCCATAACTGATCAACCTTGGTCGTAAGTTTAGATTAAAATTTTTGAAGCAGCAAGGCTTTCTTATTTAGCACCTCATCAAGTGTTGATTCTTCTTCACTATCACAAAATCAAACCTCCCTCTTGTGAATGGAAGGATGGTGATTATACTCTTTTGCACTTTCTCATTTTCTCAATTCACCTTCCTCTTTATCTACGTGCTCAATCAATCTTTGGATCTGATGGATGCTTAACTTTGATGGACACCCTTGGGCATAGACGCCAAGGGTTCTCCTCATTTTAGATCAAAGCCTATCTACAATGTGATGAAGTTGATCTAGTTGAGAATAATCATGGCCAGGACATCTATGCATTGAGGAATAGTATCAACCAATGGCAACATCCAAGGGTTCATGTGTTTCTTATTTCCATCCTGGGATCTACCTTCTCAAGTTGGACACTCTGGAGTATGTTTGATATTTATCATTGAACAATTCAAGCATTGCACTCCATCATCTAATAGATTCTAATTCTAAAGACTAGTACCAGTTTTCTAGTTCTTTAATGAGTGTCCTTGGGAACAACTTAAGTTTTTGCCACTCATTCTATATATTTTGCAAGGCACATGCATCTTGAAAAGCTTGGAGATGGTTCTGTGGATCTGAGTTATATTCCCCTTCAAACCTAGGGATATTGTTCATATCTAGTCTTTTGATCCAACTATTCTTTACATGCCTTGTTGGAATTCATACTACCTTTGCATTGTTTAGCATACTTTGGGTAGCAAGCAAATGCTCATTGAGACTTTGATTTTGGTGCCTCTGATGCCATCTACTACCCCTTCGTTCATGGCATTGTGGAATATGATGACTAGATGTTCCACAATAGAATTAGATAGATCTCATCCATTAATCTATTTTAAATAAGATGAGATCCTATTCATGTAATTCTTATCCAATCCCATGTTTAGGTTATCCCATATTAAGAAGGTTCTTAAATAAGATGATAAGGATCATCCCCATGATTTACAAGATTCATGCTTATCTCTCCAAATCTATTCTTGGGAGATGAAGGCCTATATAATTGTAGCAGCACATATTCATTCATATAGAAAAAAAATAATAGAAGAAATAATAGAATAGAAGACATACAGAAGTTAGAAAGTTTAACAAGAGTGTGCTTATTCTAACAAAGTTTTTTATTTCCTTTAAGCTTAGTTCTTAGATCCAAGGCCCTTTAGACTCTTCAGGCATCACGTCTTTCTTGAATGTCCATGCCCTTGGTCTTACTTTGCCCAACGTTCCCTTCGATTATTTCAGTCTCATTAGTTACCTCCATCATGATCGCATTCTCTATGATTGCAATCAAAGCTAGAAGAAGAGGATGATGATGAAGAAGGTGAAGAGGAAGGAGGATTAGCATCATCACGATGCCTACTATCACCTCTTTGGTGATTGTGACCATGATCATGATCTTGTTTCTTGTCCACATCTCTACCTTAACTTGCCTTTTTGGATCCTTCCTTGTCATTGGATCCATTCTTTCTAGAAATAGGATTGTGAATCATGGACTGCAAATTCTGGTTTTGACCTCCTTCACCGAAGTCAAAGAGAGGAATTTCACTGAATGGAAAACCCCTAGAGAAGGACTCTTCACCATCTTTTTGGTATAGCAAGAATGGGAAATCATTAAATCCTTTTCCCTTTGCAAATTCATAATGCTATTCTAACTAACAATTCTTAAGATTTTTTGCTTCAATGGGATGATAATCTCCAGTGTTACTATCCTACACCACATACTTAGCATGAAGTCCTTGGAGACCTCATCGTATAAGCATTTGTTGGAGCATTGTAGGAACAAGTCAATTGGGAAGCAACATGATGTTACCCTCCATGTTACCCCACCATAGCTGTTCATCCTAGTGTAGGATGAAGGTGAAATTTGATACATACTCATTAGGATGAGCATATACCACTCAGTATTGTTGAGGCATCAACTGATGTACTCCATCAAACTTGGGTGGAGAATCACTCCTATGAGAAGAAGAAATTTTATGTTAGAAAAATGAAAATGCAGTGTGCTTCTTAAACTTTTTGTAGTTATTATAAAGTGTGATATGACTCTAAGGTTCATTCCAATGATTTTGAATAATTTTCACTAAATCTTAGATATCGCACATAACAACTAAAAGGTCCCCAACAATAGCACCAATGATGAGCAGCGAGGTATCCCTATATCCAACCATATGAATCACTAAGGCGTTCACATGTAATCTAGTCAAATTTTCATGGACGTATATTTTGTTAGTGCACTAATCCGATAGGAAGTGAAATGGGCATTGAGAATTTTCATTGTCTTCCCAACTACACTTGTGAAGCTCAAGGATATGTTTTAAGTATAATTGAGGCACATGATTTTTATCATTTTTTATTTTACAAGTTTAATAACCTAAGACAAGAAGAAAATGTATAGGAATTTAATATCTCATTAATCAACTACCTAGCTACCCTAACACAAGTACCCATTTCCACTCCCTAGAAACATCCTGAATGCATGTAACACTACTAGGTTACTAAACGTTAAGTGTTTCTAGGATACCTAGTGCTACATGTATGCTTGAAGTGGTCGTGCTTATGAAACAACTGAAAATTAATTGCTTAATGAAAATGCATTAAAGTAAAATGCATGAATATCAAATGCATTAAAGAAAACATTAATCTATTCTCAATGCCGCAAGGATTATCAAAAGGATTCATTTTTATTCCCATTACACTACTGTGCTTAGGTACATCAGTGCTTGAACAAAGATCTGTACACACTTAGACTCTTGTTGTGGGCACTCAAAAAATATTCTAACTCTAGAAAAAATAAACTGCAAGAGCTTCACTATCTATGAAAAAAAACTATATGAAAATTGTGAGCTTGAGTGCTATATTTATAGGCCAGCATATACCTCATGATATCAGATATTTGAATTGCATCTTGGGCTCTGACATCGAATACCTGATATTGAGGCTCCAATATCAAATATCCAATATTGGAGCTAGTCAAAACATGATTCATCAATTAGCTAAGCATGATTTACTTATTAGATTAATTAAACATTTAATTACTTTATTTTCAACATTGAAGCAAATTAAATGAACAACATAAAATTATAACATCATATGCCTCAATTACACTTAACCAACACTTGCACTTCACAAGTGAAACTGAGAAGACAATGATCACATTTATTAGATTCACTACCTAGACCCAGTGCACTTAGAGAGCTAAAGTCTACAAAATTTGACTAGATCGCTTAGTGAACGCTAGTGATTTTTATGGTTGGACGTAGGGATTACTTGCTACTTATTAAAAATGTATGCAAAATTGTTAATTGTATTGCTTTATTGTTTTCAAACTCTTTGAACTTAATTTTCTTAAAATGAAAAAGTATAATCTTGTTAAGCAAGCAAATCCAAATTCCTACATAATCAACTGCCAACAACTCCCTTTTGCCTTTAGAATCCAAAATAAAGCTAAAACTTAAAGATATAATTCTATAAGGCCTAAACCTAAAATTGCTAGCAAAACCAAATCTGACCTCAATGAATAGAATTTGAGCCCCTTTTTCTTGAAAATCATTTTCATGCTCTCAGGTAAAATTTTTGCAAGGGATACAAAAAAGAGTTATTGATGAGTGGCGAGGTACCCCTACACTCAATCATACAAATACGAGCGTTTCATGCATGATCTGATCGAACTCCAAGGACTAAGTGCTTACGCGCCTTAATGGAACACTCAGGGTTAATCAACTTTTGTTTTCCCAAACTTACTTGTATTGTCACAGTTGTATGGTTAAGCAAGCTTGAGGTATATGATTTTTTATAGCTTTTATCTTTTTAATGTCTTATGCTAATAAGGGAAGGGAAAGAGAACTAAGTGACTAACCTAGATTAACTATTCACTAACTAAGTTCTAATTATTCCTAACACCAGTATCCATCCCCACTTTCCGTACACATCCTAAACCAGTGCAACGTTGTTGGGATTACCAACTGCTAATCGTTAGTGGGTTTACCAAGCGCTACACACATGCTCAAAGCGGTCATACTGAGTGTACTTAACTAAGAGAGTCAAAGGTTGAGAGAGAGATTAATTGACTAGAAAATCATTGAACATTCAACAATAATTAATTACTAATTAGCTTAGTCTGTATGCTGCAAGGTTTATCATAAAGTTCATCTTTATTTTCGTACACAAATGTGTGCTTAGGTACAAATTACTCGAATAAAGATTCATTCACTCGATGACTCCTACTGTGGGCACACAAAAATTACTCTAACTATGGAATGGTAAAACTGCAAGAGTTTGGCTAAGGGTCTCAGTCTTACCCTCTGGAACTAAGGGCACTGCCTCTTATTTATAGAAGATGGGGCAGGATGCGATATCGTGTCATGAATGCAATATTGCGTACGTGATATCACCGCTCATCAATTATCTATGGTGGTGGAATTATCCTGTTTCCATTTCAAACATTGTGAAATTCCCATAATGTTTCTAGATGCAATGGAATATGGCCATGAAAATTATTGCTAGATAAATCTAGCACCTACAGCTCATGTAAATTAACAATTCATTATAGAATCTCTCCTTCCAATTTATTATAATGTAGATGAATGATGAGTTTGTATAATGGAAAGAGAGATATTTAACACTCTAATACAATCTTTGAAAATTTTTAATATCTAATTTGTCCTCTTAGAATTCTTTTCCTTCTTAATCTATTTTACAAGAATCAATGTTTGTTTCTAATAAAATAACTTACTTCTCTTTTGTTAATATCCTAGTATTCCCATGTAGCATAGTTGTCCTTTATCTTGATTTTTAAATTCTTCATGATTAATACCTTCCACTACTGACAAGTATGTGTAGGAACTAGAGAATCATGTAAGTCATGCAAAAACTAGTGGTAAGGAGATGTGGGATTGTGATGCACATCCTATGGATCAATCTTGTATGTAACGAACCTTGTTTCATCATGATTACTAGAGTTTAGAAGTAGAAATTCATTGTACTTGTAGTTAAATTATTTCATTTGTAAAAATTCTTTTTTAATACAATATTGTTTTGGTGAGATTTTGTAGGTAAAATGAGTTATTAGAGCTACTAATATTTGAATTACAAACTTTTCAAAATAATTTTACTTAATAAGACAGTTAAACATAACAAAACTCAAGTATGTAGTAAGGAAATATTTTTAATAGAATGAAATTCTAATCTTCAATTATTACAAATAATATTGTTTAGTTTACAACATTATAAACTGTTAATATTGTTTTTTTTTTTGTTTTTAATAGTAAAAGTAAAATTTCAAATAATAGTATGTGTGCTAAAAGAATAGAATATTTTCATGTATATAAACAAAGAAAAAGAAATAACTTGAATAATGAAGAGTTAGAAGCATTAAAAAAATGTAAAAGAATTTACAAAGAAAATTTAAGAAAATGACAAAAATTAGTAACTAACACGCTAAAGAAAATGTCAATGCAAAGTGAAGATATTAAACTAAATAGTGTTACATTAGTAGAATTTAATGATCAAATAAGCTTACTAAAACTTTTTAAAAACTATAGGAACTCAACAAAACCATGCCAGAAAAAAGCTTTCAAACAATTTTAAAAATTTAAAATATGAAGACAAACAAAATATTAGAAATGCTCAATTAAGATTTCAAAATAGTCTACAAATTGTTTCAAATAAATTTGAATGTAAAACATGTAATGAAAGGAAATTTGTGATGTTAAGTAAGAGAAAAAATAACATATCGAAATGTCAAAGATGTCAAGAAAAAAAAACTATTGTAAACATTTTTCTATATTGAATAATATGGATCTTATAGAATAATCATGTGAATTTTCAGCATTAACCCAAGTTGAAGAAATGTTAATTGTGACGCTCAATCCCATAATTCAAGTTACACATGCTTGTGAAGGTCAACTAAGATATAGAGGTCATACAATAAGCTTTCCACAACATGTAGAAGAAGTAGAAAAAAACCTACCTAAAAAATTACAAGAGTTACCATTGATTATTATTTTAAAAAAAAGATCATGTCGATGGAACATATGATTTTATTATCAACAAAGCAAGAGTACTAGCAACATTAAAATTTAAAATTTATAATGATAAGTTTTGCCAAGATATTGAAATATATTTGGAAAGTATTGAAGAGCTTCCAGAAAACAATGATGTAAGATTTAGTGATAAAGTTCAAATAATTAATATTAATGGATTAGAAGATGAATCAAATATCATCAAATAAAATTTAATAGAAAAAAATGATCATGAAGAACTTTATGATGAAAGTTTACTTACATCATCTATAATTATGCATATAGTTGACTCTAAAACAAAGAATGATCTCATTTAAGATTGGCTTAACTTACATAAAATTGAAGTATTAATTTGCCAAAAATAGAATATTTTTGTCCTATCTTATTTGATATGGCCTTCCCTACTCTCTTTCCTACAGGAAAATGTAATTTCCATGACTTAAGAACTAGGCAAGTTTGATTACATGAATATGCAAAATATCTTCTATTGTATAAAGATGGAATATTTGCAAGACATCATAGGTTTAGGTACTATAGTTTTTCCATGATGAGAAAACATCGTGCACAAATCATAGCCTCAATTTTTATTAAAATGAATTTAAATCAAGTGCCAATGCATATCAATGAGTAAAAAGAACTATTACCTAAGGATCCAAGTAAGAGCTTCTCTAATGAGATTATATGATTTAGTTCTACTTTGTGAGGTACACAAGCTTACTAATCAAAATGTCACTTCTAGTTGATATCAATGTTGAATAAAATTAGATCTCATACTATATTTTTCATGTTAAGTGCTGCTAATATCCATTGGCTTGACTTACATAAATATAGGACAAGAGTTTCAAACAAAAATGATTTACAACAAAGTAAACAACAAATGATCATTGAAAACTCTTATGTCGTAGCACAATATATGTATTATTGTTATCATTGAAAGAGATTTTGAAGAAAGACATGAAAGTTATTGATTACTGGTCAAGGTATGAATGGCAACATTGAGAGTCTCCTCACATACATAGTTTTTTTGTGGATAGAAGATGCTCCAGATATAGACATAGTTAATTAGTATGATGAGGATGAAGTCAACAAGACAAAAAATTTCTTAAATGATTTTGTACATACATGGAACCCTCGATTTGTCATTGCAATGCCATCTTTTGAGGTATGAGATAATTACATTTTATTGTTATTAATGTTGATATTGTATTAAATTTGATATTGATTTTACAAATAAATATATATACAGGCAAAAAATTCAAATATTTTTCACCCATCATCATATGATAAAGAAGCAATATTCACCAAAGATATTGATGAAGATTACATAGAACTTATTAACTTAATTCAAAGACATTCAAAATGTAGAAAGGATATATGCTTATGATTAAAAATGAAAAACTATATTGCAGGTGATGAGTGGCGAGGTACCCCTACACTCAACCATACAAATACGAGCATAACACGCGCAATCCGATCGAACTCCATAGACTAAGTGCCTACACGCCTCATGGAACACTTAAGGTTAATTATTCGTTGTCTTCCCAGACTTACTTGTATTTGTCATGGTGTATGGTTAAGTAAGTCTGAGGTATATGATTTTTATATCTTTTTATGTTTTATCTCCTATGCTATTGAGGTGAAGGGTTGAGAGACTAATTGACTAACTCTAACTAAAGAACTAAGTCTAAATTAACCTAGCATCAACATCCATTCCCACTTATGATTCACACCCTGAACCAATGCAACCATGGTTACCAAACGCTAGTCATTGCTGGGATCACCACATGTTACGCACGTGCTTGAAGCAGTTGTACTAAGGCACTTAACTAGGAGAGAAGGGTTGAGAAGGATTTAATTCCTAATAAAGCATTTAAATGGAAAATAGTAAATAACAATAAATAAATCCTAATTAGCTTATTCCATGCATTGCAAGGTTTATCCAAGAAGCTTGTCTTTATTGTCGTACACAAACTTGTGTTCAGGTACAATGTTTGCTTAAATAAAGATCTGTTCACTTTAGGACTCCTACTACGGGCACATGGAAAATATTCTATCTCTGCAATGATCAATCTGCCAGAGTTTCACTACGGTCTAAGCCTAAGATGGAAAACAAGGGAGAGCCGCCTCTTATTTATAGATATGATGGTGCACCGCAATATCGCGAGGGACGATGCGATATCGCGGCCCATGCCATATCGCGTCCCATCATACCCCCATGACTAAATGAAAACTCGTCCTTGAGTTCCTTACAAAATATTGGGAAGGTATGTTATTATTGATTCAAATGGAACTAATGGGATGACATGTGAACGGATCATCATTACAAGACACAACAAAACTGGTGTTCATGACAACAAGGGTGAACACCTTATTACATTGACATCAGGCCTCATTTGGCAGCTGAGAAAGAGAGAGAGGAAGAAGTTTTGTTGTTGCCAACGCCAAGATTGCACCTTTCATTGTCCATCGATAAGTGCACCATCAGTCTTGCTCCTTGCATAGCTACTTCTAGCACTACTCCATTCCAAGTGTTCCTTCCAGATCCAATCTGTTGTTGCATGATTGCCATCTGCACACATAACACAATCTTATATTAGCAAGGGTAAATTAATTTCAATGTAGTTGATACCTTGCTGTAGTGAAAGGTCCATTGGCTGAGTTGTGATATGGCTGATACGAGTCTGGAGATATAATATTGATGACTACCGAAGGTGTAGGGGTTAGGAGAAAATCGAAAAAATTGGGCCTCGTACCCCCATGACTAACCGTGAACCTTTGGTAGCATTAGAATGGAGAAAGAAAAGGAATAAGAAAGATAGATAAAAAGGGACAACTAGGACATCGATGAAATGGATGTTAGGATAAAAATAAAAAAAATAAAATAGATTGCAAAAATGTTAGGGGAAATAATTTAACTAGTGCCCCAAATAGGAATGTCAATGGGTCCTCCCCAAAGCAGGCTCATGCCCTTAATGCCCTAACAAACCCACATTCAAAGAGTCCATAGGCTCTGGAAATATTCTTTGGAACAAGACTTAAAGTCTCAACCGTAAGAATTTACCAAAAAGAAAATGATGTGTCAACCAAAATATACACTAATGATATAATCGGCAATGAGGTGAACAATGGAGAGAAGGATGGAGAGAAGAGAATGGAATGGAATCTCAAGAACAAGGTGGTGTATAGCCCCTTGTGTAGTTCATGATCAATGTGACTTCGTAAATCTCATTCCAACTCCGGCTCCGAACAAACCACATCCAATGACTTTGCATCAATGCATTCGACCAATCCATCCACTTGGATAACAAGAATGTCTTCCCCAAGAGCCACCACCATTCTGACGAAACAAGGAGGAGAGAATGTGAAGTAAGAAGGGCCTTAGTTAGAGGGAACCTTTTTATTTTGAGTTCCATAATCAATGCTTGTAGTCCAATTAATTATTTAGTCTACGGGTGTGCTTTGAATTCTCACTTTTTTTCTTTTTTTTCTTTTTTTTTCTTTTCTTTTTCTCTCTTGTTTTTTTATGTGTTTATGCATGAGAACCACACCATGCAAAGACTTCTTATTTTTATTGACTCAGCTTCCCGAGAATTGGGTGACGTCGAAACGATAAGAAAACTCAAGAAGAAAACATCCAAGCACCCAAGAGAACGGCCAACACAAATGCATCAAGTTCCCTTGAAGTCACACCCTTTTCAATCCTTGAGTCCTTCCTTAGTTTGAGAAGTGCCTAGTCACCGATTTGTTAAAATTTTTTATTAGAAAAGGACTGTACATTTCCAAGCCGAGAGAGACCATAGAAACTGGGGATGGATGGATGAAGTGGACTCATTGTCTTCTATATCAAAAGAAACATACCTTAGTATCAACATCATGACTTAAAGGTAAAAACAAAACATTGGCAATCAATGAAAAATAGTTCATACCATCGAGAAGAACACTTATTGGTGACAAACTTATAAGATGGATAACACACACAGAGACACACACACAAAAATGAAAAAGTATAACAATGTTGTAAAACAAAAATAAGAAAAGTTAAAGAAATTTGTAAAACAAAAACAAGAAATGTTAAAGAAATTTGTAAAACAAAAATGTGTAAGACAAAAATGTGTAAAACAAAAATGTGTAAAACAAAAATGTGTAAAAAAATGTGTAAAATAAAAATGTGTAAAAAAACTAAAAAGAACTGAGGGCCTCCAATGATTAGCATAGGTGGCCATCTCCCCCATGACTGAATGGAAAGGGAGAGATCTGAAATAATGAACATCTATTTGAATTTCTTAAAAGTGCCCAACTTCTCCCCATTGATGTTCTCAGATTAAGGGGTGGAAGTCAGTGACGCTCATATTCCAATGTATCTATGCCTTCGTTGTTGGCATGAGTTGTACCCCCAGTTTGTTCCATGCATATTTGGTTGCTCTTTCGACTAGCTGTCAACCATGGGGTGTCTACTACTTGTGTGGTTGCTACATACAGGCACTTTTGAATTTGTGTTTCTTGGGCACACCGATTACATGGAAGGGATGCTGAGGATTCTTCCATGTCATCACCCTCTAAGTCATTGTATGTGATGCATGGAACTTTCTCCTTCTCGATCTTTCCATAAATGTTTATCTTAGATATTTCCAAAGAAAGATTGTGAATCCCTAGGTATGCATCTATTGTACTCAACCATGGCCTTCCCATTATGATTGGGAAGCCCCCGTTGTTACTGTTAACTTCTATCACCAGGAAGTCAGCTGGGTATGACCACCCACACACAGTGGTAATAATGTCCTCCACCAACTCCAAGGGAATGGTGATGGACTGGTCAGCCAACTCTAGTTGAATGTTGCTCTTCTTAAGTTGGGACAGGTTCCAGGCTTGATACATTTCTCGTGAGATTAGGTTGACTCCGAAACTTGAGTCAAGAAGAGCCTTATGTGGTTTGTTCCCGGTGACTTATAAATAGATTAAGGGGCTCCCAGGATTAGAGAGTTTCCTGGGAAGATGGCCTACCTTGATCCAGTCGGTTACGGTATGTGTTAACATAACCGTATGCATTCAGCTCTGTTGTTGGATAGAAGGGATCTTCGAAGTCTTATTTGTTGGAGGAGTGTACATCAACTCAATTGCTTGTTGTGAGAGCTTGTCTAGGCTTTTGGTTCTGAAGAAAGGTCTTCTTTTCTTGCAGTTGTCAGAACCAGTAGCGGTTTGAATGTTTACAGCTCTCATAGCGTTACGTTGCTGCGGTTGAGTGGGGAGTTCCCCTTGCATTGTTGGAGTAGGAGGTATGGGAACTACATGTGGAAGAGGTGTGGATGGAGTTGGAGGATGGGATGAATGTGGAATGTCTCCCAAAGGAGAAGGAGTCCTCCTAAAGTACTCCTAAACTTGGTAGTGACGTTGGGGAGTTGTGTGACCCATAGAGTCACTTGGAGAAACCA
>MNCI01003632.1:147000-202623 GCA_015680685.1 Gnetum montanum | reverse complement strand
TGGGAAGACAGCGAACTGCGACCTAAGGCTAACTATCTAGGTGCCACAACTAGTCCATCTGCGGAGTTCGACTGGATCGCACATGCGACGCTCGTTTCGTATGGTTGAGTGTAGGGGTACCTCGCCACTCATCACCCAATAACATAGTGCTTGGTAATCCTAGTAGTGGATATGTCGGTTTAGAACATGTATGAAAAGCTGGGCACAAACACTCATTGCCTATAAGCTAGTTTAGACTTTGCTTATTGTTACTAATTTGTTAAATAATTGATTTCTTTATTGTCCTTATCAAAACAACATCAAGAATCATATACCTCACTTTGGACTAAACCATACATGACAAAGCTACCACTAGTCCAAGTGGGAAGACTACAAAATGAAATCAAGGCATTACAATCTAGATACCACAACTAGTCATCCATCCACGAAATTTAACTGGATTGTGCATGAATGCTTGTGATTCGTATGGTTGGACGTAGGGGGTACCCTCACCTCTTATCATTGGCACCAATGCTAGGGATGGTGCTAGTTATCTAAATTAGTTATATCATACACAATCTTTGTAAATGCATTAATGATTTATCTTTTAGAAAATATTAAATCACACATGTCATTAACTACCAATAATTTCTCTTTCACAAGGAAGCAATAACGCATCATATGAATNAGATAGAGCTCCACTATGGGGTTGAAATAATAATAGAAATTGAAACCAAGGGCAAAATCAAAGATATCAAAATGAGCATGCACAAAATCATCACAATCAAACAAATAGAAATAGAAATTTTCACCATGATATGTCTAATGACGATGAACCCTTATTGACCACTAAGAGCATGACATAGATCATAGAGGTAGTTAAAATACCCCACAGGCATTATAAGGAAAGTCACACTAAAAGGCTTGATATGAATAACATCCCTAAATTTGAGGGAGGTTATGATTCTGATCTAGAACATCATTTGCAAGCCTTCCATGATGCCTGCATCTTACAAAACATTGAAAATGGATGGAAAAAGCTTAAGCTCTTTTCTAGGACACTAATATACAAAGCTGGAGTGTGGTATAGATCATTGAAACCAAATTCAATCCATCAATGGTTCACAATGATATAACTTTTCAATGAGACATACCAAACCTATGCAAGGGTATTCAACCTAAGGAAATGAATCCAAGGATGGAAACAAGAACAACATGAACCCTTGGATATGCCCCTAGATACATACTATTATCTACTGAGTAAATGTCCAAGCCATGGTTTCTCTCAAGAAGAGTAGCTTTTCCACATCATAGATGAGCTTCATAGTGAAACAAGAGAGACCCTTGCAATTTATGCTTAAGGTCAATTATATAAACTAGGAACCCATCAGATCCAAAAGCTAATCAAGCACATGGAAAAAGAAGAAGGAGATCTATGTAAACAAGAGAATGTTAAGAAATATCACTAGGACCCAATTCTTAAAAAGAAGAGGGTCCATATCTATGATGAGGAAAAAGAGGCAGCTCTTAATGAGGTAATTTTACAATAAACCTTGCCATACAAAATTCTATTGATGAGCTTGAAGCAAAGATAGATAAGATGTTGAAATGGATAGATGAGAAAGTTACAACTTTCATAGAAATCATAGAGGAGAGAGTAATGCAAAATAAATCAAGTCACCACAACAAAAGGAGGAAAAGGGATCAAGAGACAGGTAAGAACACTGATTGGTAGAAATAGGAAATGGCTGTAAAAGAAGAGGCTATAGACTCAACCACTAAAGGAGATGATGGATGTGACATCTACATATATGACCATTTGAATGGATATTACCCAATCATGTTACATCTACATGAGCATTGTGCTTTTGCATTGAATCCCAAGTTTGTACAAAAGAAAATGCCTAGGAAATTACCTTTCTTTCAAGGTAATTATAAACAATCCTACAACCAGCTGTACCATCCTAGTGGGACTTCTTACCAGCCTCAACACTATCATCCAACATAATGGCAAAACCCATGGTCATGGGGGAGGCCATCATCAAACCAATACAACCCTTACTACCAGCCATACCCATATGGATATTATGTTCAACAACCTGTTTCACTAACTAGTTCCACTTCCTCTACCTCGAATCACTACTACTACTACTCTCCCAAATATCATGAACTTGTAACATCTTATATGAGATCACCACCTCACACCTCTCACCCTCCATCATATCCCTAATATTCTCATACTCACCTCCACCATATGTTACCACCAATAACACAAGAAGGTTCAACACCACGACATCAATGAGAGAATTCCACTTGTGCTGCAAACATACATAGAAATGATAATGCCAGCAGATCTCCACTACAATCTCGAAAATGTACTTTCTTTAGGATAGTTCCCATGCATAAGCATAACACTCGTGGACCTACTAACTCATCCAAACTAGCACAATGCCAATCAAGTGCAACACCCTTTGTTTCACAACCAATGTCCTCCAACCAAACGTAAAGGCCAACATCCATCATTGCTCCAATACTTAACAGAAACAATGAACCTATCACTATGAAGAGATAGAAGAATCCATGCATCACTACTAATAGTAAAGGATGCACTTTTGGGCCAGAAATTCAAAATATTAACACATCCCACAACAAAGTTTAGGAACAAGAATGTGAGAAAAAACTAATCTACATAGTAGCCACTAAACTAGAAGACACCACATTGCTTGAAAATAAGAATATAAAATTATTTTAGAGATGCATGGAGGCAACTGATCCACTTATTAATTCTAGATTTAAGAAAATGGACCAAACAAAAGACTTAGATGCATATGTCTCACACTTTGATTATACACCAAAAGAGATTATTAAACACGAAGACCTGGGAATTAACATAGAAAATTAAGAAGAAGAAGCAAACACATCTATATCCCCCAAAATAGAAATACCTTAAAGTCCAAATGAAGATACATCTCTAACTGATCCAAACGAGACTATCACCAATGTTAGATGTGCTACCACACAATTAATTAAATTAGTAATGGTGATAGATGAGAAACTAGTGGTGTATGACTAGGGGATTGTGCATTCCATCTCCCAAATGTGCAGCCATAAGATTAGTCATGGGGGAGAGGTCCATCCTAGTTCAAAAACTAATAAGTATTTTTCACTCTTTTTTGTTTTACAATTTTTTATCATTTTCCTATTTCTTCCAAAAAATTTTGATTCTTCATATGTTTTCCATTTCTTAATATTTTTTTTTCTTTTCTTTATTATCTTCTCTTTTCCTAAGTCATTTTCTTGATATTTATGAATGTCTTTTCTATTTCCGTTAATAATATTGCCAAGTCATGATGCAAAAGTCAATGCTATGTGTTGGGTTTTTGTTCTATGCTATTAACATGATTAGGTAAGTAATTATGTAAAGCAATGACACCACCTCATCCATCCCTCAAGTTCTTTAAATAAAAGGTATTTTTCATGAAAAAAATTTGGTTCTTCTTTCATGAAAGTAAAATTAACCAACGATCATTGTACCTTGAAGAATGGGGGAATGACCAAGTGGGAATTGTAAGGGTGTGACCTCAAGGGGACTTGTTGGATTTTCTTCTTGACTTCCTTCATGTGGTGTATACTCCTCTTAGAATGTATCATCACTCCTCCATCAACCAATAACAGGAAGCTAAAAGTCTTTGCATGGTGTAGTTTCCATCCAAATAAAAAAACAAAAAAAAAAGGAAGAAAAAAAAATAAGATGGGAATTCAACGCACACTCCTTAGACACAATAATGGGTTATAAGCACTGGTTATGGGGCTAGAAAGACATGTTACCCATGCCTGAAGACACCCCTCTAACTAAGGCCCTTTCTTCCTTCTTTTCTTTTCTTCTTTCTTTAGAGTGATGATTGTTCTTTGAGGTGGTTGTGAACTCATGGTGGTCGGTAGGAAGGAACACATTAATGTGAGGTCACAGTTCATGGTATGAACTTGGTTTGAACTTGGACAGATAGGTATGATAATCATTTTAATCACATTTTTCACAAGAACCTATTATGAACATGGGCAAGTACCTTACATCCCAATCTCTGCAATTCCTTCTCATCCCATTATTCACCTCACTGTTACATGTGATTATGAGCCTTTTGGTTTTGTGTAGTATAGTGCAACATCCCAACCGAGGTAGTTGTGTGTTGTTTGAAATAAATGCATGGTACATTTAACTTCTCAGGTATCCATGGACATCTATAGAAGTGGTTATGCAAGGGAATTATGGTAGAAGCCTGCTTTGGGAGGGACCCACTTGCATAACTTTTGTTGATCATGGCTATGAACTAACTTTCACATCTTGCAAAATATCAATGATAGTTTTTCTAAATTTATGCATAATATTGGGACTACTTCTCATCACTTTCAATTACTTTTTTACTTTTTCCTACTTTTCTATTAAAATATCCTTCAAGCTTAATATTTCTTGACCATCTTTTGAATAATACCTTTGGTTTCAATTGTTTGAAAACTTGTGTGCTTACAGAGTTACACTTATTAGTCATGGGAGCTAGGGATGTTCGCTTTAACATCCTATTTTCAAACATCATGGTAATTAATAGTAATTGATCAAAATAATGTGAACAGCTTGATGATTTTAGTTACCTCATAGCCTTGGGCATAGTATGTTGTCATCAACTTGTGCTTAAATGAAAACTAAGGGATCCAAAAAGGGTTAATTATTAAGGAAAATTTCCCAAAACTAATGTTGGTCCTTTGGTGATGATAGGTGATGCTAAAAGAAATGCCTAAGAAAGAAGGTCTTTTGCCAAACATGAAAATGAAGCTAAGAGGGGGACAACAAAGGATATGCCCATGGACAAATCATAGCACATTCAAGATAGCAGCTCACACATCACATGTTTGCTAGATTCATGAGATGATGAGAAGAAATTTTAGTCCAACCTTCAAGAATGTTCCACATAACCAGAGAAGCATTGACATAACAAACAAGGTTGGAAGTCTGTCACTACTAGTGGTAATAAGAAGAATCATCTTCAAAGAATTTTTGAAGACCTTTGCAAATTTTGTAATCTTCAATCTCTATCCAATATTTTTATCATTTTTTCATTTTTTAATGCATCCACTTGAATAAATTTTTTTCATGCAACACTCAGATTCAGTTAGTAGTTGGCATAAGTTAATAATCCCATCATTCTCAATTTTTTCTAAAGAAAGCTCGATACTATCCTATTAACTCAAGGATGAGTTTTTATTCAGTTGTGAGGGTATGTTGAAGCATCAATTAGTTGTGTCAACATAGCCTCTTTGATGGAGTCACTTCAAGGAAACCACTTCAAAGCAACCACCTTAACGCAGCTGCTTCGACACAACCACTTTGAAGTAGTAGCATCAACTAGGCCCCATCAACTAGGCCTTGTTGACTGAGCCCCATTGACACGTCAAATGACGCATTAAAGCAATCCCATCAATGTAGTATTTATTTTTTCCTATAAATATGTGTCCTCCCACCATGTATTGGCATTCTTTGGTTAATATAGTAGCTAAACTCTTGAAGTTTTATAATAGTAGTCTTAAAGAACAGTCAGTGAGTGTCTGCAGTGTGGATCTAAGTTAGTTGTATGACATCTTATTTGAGTGGCAATGTACCTAGACACATTCCATGAATGGCAATAAGATCGAGATTGATTCTTATTCATTGCAACACTTTGACTTAAATTAAATTTACTTTCCATACAATTTACGTTTCATGTACTTAGCTAATATTTACATTTCATGTACTTAGCTAATATTTACGTTTCCATGCATGTTAATGAATAGGTGAAATGAGTGCAACTAGTTTCAAGTGTAAGCATGTATTCACTTGGTAATCTCAGTAGTGTTATTGCTTGGTTCACCTAGTAACATAGCACTTGGTAATCCCAATAGTGGACATGTGGGTTTAGAACATGTATAGCAAGCAGGGCATGGACACTCATAGCTTGTAGGCTAGTTTAGACTTTACTTTTTGTTGCTGGTTAGTTAAATAATTGATTTCTTTATGGTCATTAGGAGTAGCCTAAGGCTAAAACAACATCAAGAATCATATGCCTCACTTTGGAGTAAACCATATGTGACAAAGCTACCATTAGTCTAAGTGGGAAGACAATGAACTATGATCAAGGCATAATTATTTAAATTCCACAACTAGGCCCATCCAAAAAATTCAACCAAATCATGCGTTAAAGTGATTCATATGGTTGGGCATAAGGGGTACCTTTGCCGCTCTTCAATAGCCAATTACAATTTCATGCACAACCCAACCATTTCAACATTTACAACAATAAACACATACTCACAACTAATCCATTTCAAAACCATTGTGTCTATTTGGAGGTATCTAGGCCTTGGTGTTACCAAAGACTAGCAAGCACCTAAACCTTGTTTGAAGAACACCTTCATTTCCCGTGACCTCAAAGGTCACAAGACTAGAGGCCCCCAAATGTTAGCAATTCCAAATGGTTACTAATAGTTCTTTTCATGCCAAAAGGAGGACAATCTATCATCTGAGTTCATAAGCTTGATAGTCCTAATGCACCAACAGTTCTTTTGGTGCTAGAAGAAGGGCAAAAACATTTATTACCTAAGTTCATTACATTCAAAGAGATTGACAATCCTAGCACACCAACAGTTCTTTTTGTTGCTAGGAGGTCTTGAAAATTAAATACTATTTTGGGTTAATGATCAAATAGACTAATAGTTTGGAAGATTTTAAAGGTTCCAAAGAAATTCTTGATTATAAGATTGATTACTCATCAAAAGAATAATAGAAGAAGGATTTTGAGTATGGGAAAAGTAGTGGAGTAAAAACTATAAGGATAAGAAGATCACCTCTTTATTAGCAACCGTTTGGGACAGGACCACCAACATGGGGTGGCCTCATGACCTCATGACCATGGGATCATGGGATCAAAGGTGTTCTTCAAACAAGATTTAGATGCTTGTTGGTCTCTGGCAACACTAAGGTCCAGATACCTCAAAATAAACTCAGTAGTTATGAAACATACTAGACATGAGTATGCATTTATTGTTGCAAATGTTGAAATGGTTAGATTATGTATAAAACTATAATTGGCTATCATAAAAGAGATTCGACTAACTTTGTCAAATACTATGAGTTGTTGAAGATTCCTATTTTGTTCAATCACTTAGTTTATATAGTCCTTATAGTAAGCTAGTTGTAACAAATAAAATTTTGCAAAAATATTTGGGCACAATTCTACCAATCTACTCCTAATTTCCCCCAGAGAGGAAGTTCCACAAGAAAACTAGAAATAGAGCAAGATTCAATGGACTTAGAAAAAGAAAGAAAGAAATGCAAAGTTGTGTGAAATCTCAAATATTTAAGCAAAATAAATTAACACAAGGAAACACTTTGCAATAAGGTTATTCCTAATTCAATAACTACAAATTGTTCAAACTTTCAAAGCTCAACAAGCAATTTCAAAAAGTCACTCCTATTATACTAGCAAAAATTGTTGTGTAAATGACAAAGTATGAGTCTCTATTTTGGCTAGTTCAAAGTTGTCAAAGATTGCATTCAATAGAGCTTTCAAAAATATTTGATAATTTCTTGATTGAAATATCAAGGCAATGCACTTTACAATGAAGCTACTTCAATTATCTTAAAATACCAAATATTTTCCTAGATTTTCTACACTCAAAATAGGAAATTTCGTTAAGACATCTCTGTTAAATTGCTCTTGAGGCTTTTCAACAACAAAAGCTCTTCTATGGAAAATCTTAATAGAAGTCTAATATTGCACAAAACAGAGCAATAAAAGCAACCTAGCAAAAATCTCAAAATTAAATGCTTGTTACTATACTATCTAAACCACTAGCTAAGCAACTAAAATAAAATGAAAAAAAAAAGAACTCACAAAATTGAAACAAAGCAGCTAAATTGATGTCTTAGCAAGCCATCTTACAATTAATCTTCAATTGTCTTCTTCAAAGTTGCTTCACCTTCCCGCCCGCCCCCGCCATGCCTGCCAACCCCTCCCCCTCCCGCCCCCCTTTTAATTCTACCCTTGAAGCCTTTTTATAGTGGCCTTGGGTAGTTACAATAATCATGAAAAGTTAAGGATATTACAAAAATCTAGGGATATTAACTTATGACTACCTTAGAAGTTATAACTTCCATAGGAAGTTATTATAAATTTAAACTATGGTTACCAAGTATTTCCTTTGTGATAAATATCATGGAGATCACCATAGGAAGTTACAATAATTTTGAGAAATATATGTCAAAGTTGGCAAGTGTCTCACAAAAGACTACAAATATCAAGGATAATTAATCATAATTTCCTACGAGAATTGAAAATAATACTAGATTTATTAAGTATTCATAAACCCTTTCTTTTTCTTTTTTCTAATGACAATAAGCCTTACCCAACTTTTGCAATATATATATCATCCTTGAGGCTTTGCTGCTTTGTTATTTCTTTCATCAACACGTTTTTGTGAAACGTGTAAACATCACAATGTTTGTTCATTTCTTGTGACTTCAAAACCATGCATTATGTCTCTATCTTTCCATGTTGAGAGGAAACCTACCATCTATTGTGCCCTACTTCAACCCTAATGATATTTCCTCCAAGCAAGAGCAGATGTCTTCCAGTCCTCAGTTGGTGGAGCTTGCAACTACACTGCTGTCACCTTCGTGGCCACCTCACCATTGTCACCTTCATGGCTGCCATGCCACCGTCACCTTTGTTACCACTCCATTGTTGTCATTTTTGTTGTCATTGCACTGTCATAAGTTGTAATGGCTTAGCCAAAGCCATAGGCATCATGGATGAGTTCTAACTTGATCCAACCAAAAGGATCTATTCATTTTCTCTATTTTTATAGTCTGGGTTTTTCAGTTCTATCTCTTTTGTATGATTTGGATGTGATTTCTTCCAATCCTAACGCAGTCTTAAAATAAGCACTATCTAAGCATTGTAACTAGTTTATGAGTTCATAGTGTCCTGCACCTAAATTTGGGCTTTAAAATTTTGTCAATGCTTAAATATTTTCTATTTATTCCTGCTATTTCTAATGGATGTCATTAATTATTCCGAACAATAAAGATTCCTTATGGTTTCATATTTTTCCAATCTTGATATTGTTTGTTTAAAACAATTTAGCAACATAGGGTTTCAACATTTTGCCAATACCCATTTTATATTTCTTCGTAGTGGGATTTTGATAATATCCTTATTTTTTTCTTTTGTTTGTTGTGCATTTTGAAATCTTGGATGATGCTCTCATGGTTTTTGCAAATATTTGTGAATCTAAAAATAATTTTGTTGAGCCCTACTCTCCTACTATTAACTTTTCAACACTTACACAGTAGACATCATATAATTAACTTCTTGTGCAAATATGGCATTCTAGAAGATTTAGCAACACTCAAAATTTTTCAAATTGCTCATACTACTACTCATTCCCTGTAATTGAGTAGTTCTAGAGTATCTCCTTAATTCACCATATTCCAAATTCTAGGAGAGATATTCATCTTTCAAAACTTTAAACAAGATGAACAATTACGAGTATCTCTGCCATTTTCCACTTAGCCGTTTCACTTGAATCAACATCAATAATGCTACTGTTCTTCTCCTTTCAAAAACTTTTACCTTGTAATAATAAATTAACATTGAAACCAAGCTCCACGGTGGTAACAATAAACACCTTGATTATTCATTAATATGTGAATACTTTCATTTTACTAAGAAGGCAACCAGAATCCAATAAACTATTGCCTTTTATTTTATATTCTATCTTGCATTCACCATTAACATTTGGATTTTAATAAAACCTGAACATTAATTTACAAATTCCACTCCATAAGATGGCTTAAATGTATCAACATTTCATACCCCTTTTTTACACTTTAGCTAGAAAACATAGATTTTATTGTAAACTTTTCTTTTTATGTAGGAACAGAAATCTTTTTTTTTTTTTTTAGGAAAACTTTTATGAAAATTAAGGTTTAATGAAATAAAAACCTCATTCCTAATAAAACATAAGAAACTATACAAACACTATTTCATACAACTATTTTGTAGGTGGGAAGAGAATAGTTAGAATAACTTTCTTACGAATTCTCTTATCATGAACTCTTTCATATGTAATCTTAGTTATGATAAATGCCCTTTGTTCCTCTTCTTGCCTAGATGAAGCCTCAACTTGATCTTCTTTTTTGTATTCAACAACTGTCTTGGTCTCCTTTTGATCCCACTCTTTAGCTGCTGAATTTTTATATTCTTCCCAATTAGTTGCTTTAGTATCTTAATACATAAATGCCTCTTCACAAGAATCATCTTTCCTAGACTGGGTACATTCATGAAAGCTACCCCAAACATTAGAACGTATAGAAAGTCCACCAATAAGAAATCTAAACTCATCTAAAAGCCAAAGTAAGAAAGGGCTTTCACTAGATGCTCATTGAGCAGTTTACTTATAATAAGCTCTTAATACATCCTCTAGACAGCATCCCATAACATATGGGGTAAAAGGCCTTCTTATTACCCTATCTCCAAGAACCATTTTCTACCTCATACTTAAACACATCCTTGCTTTTTCACTTAAAACTTGAATTAAAAAATGATGCATTTTCGAGCAATTCAAATCTCCTTATATAGTGAAAGGTAAATTTGAAAGCCCCGCCAATTATACTAACCAACTTTGCCATTTAGCCAAAATTCATTTAATTCCCATCATCATACACTTGGCTAATTCAAATTCCACTATTTGGTTGTTGAAATTGATTCACCATTATGTAGTTATCTAACCATCACTCCCACTTACACTCATCACAAGTAATGGTTACTATGGATAATATAAGTTTAATAATTAAACTAACACTTTAAATTAAATATTTCAACTAGTAATTTAACATATACATGTTATATAGAGTTATCTAAGCATATATATATACGATATATATTTATAGTTAAGTATTATATAAGTCTATATATTTGCTACTACTAATAATTACGTATTAAAATCTATATATAAGGGTTTATTACTTACTACTATTATGTATTCTAAATATTATTATAATTACCTACATATATATACTACTATATTATATACATATATTAATTTATAACTATAGATTTAAGTTCTAGATAATTGTCCAAAATAATGTTTTATATGCAAAACATTATACGAAAATTGCTACTCTATCCCATCTAGCATCAATAATTTGTAAGTGTCCAATAATCGTTTCTTGATTTCAAATGGACCAGTCCATATCATCAAAAACTTATTTGGCTTATTCATAATCCATAATAATACAAGATCACCAACTTTAAAAGTTCATTTTAAGAGCCTTTCTGTTGAACCACCTTTTAACTTGAGAAGCATTCTTTAATAAATTATCTTTAGCTCTATCCATTTTGACTTCTCTTTGGATGAGTAAAGTCATGAAACTTTGATCTTTATCGATTTTCTTACTATACTTTTACACAAAATTTAAGGTTAAATTTATAATCTTATTCATAATCCTTACAGGCGAACCATCAACCAAGTTATAAGTTGATGTTCCAATAGCCATATTAAATTTAACACGATCAGTCCATAATGCAAATTCTAAATAATTAATCCAATTTCTTGGATTTTCATCCATCAACTTTTTGATGTAGGAAATAAGTTTTTTATTTGTAGATTCAGCTAAGCCATTTCCATCAGGATAATAATTTGAAGAAGAAAATAGAGAGATGGATTTTTTTGATGCCCATATTATAAACTCTTCAAATTTAAAAGCAAGTTCTTTATTAGATACTAATACTTCAGGTAGATAAAAATGACTTAAAATATGATCTTCTAAGAACTTATGCTAAAATTTTTCTTAGAGCCTTTGCTTCAAACCATTTGGTAAAGTAATCGGTAGCTATAAGAACAAAATTATGTTTTACTCTTGAAGGAGTAATTTTACCAATAAAATCTAAGCCCCATTATTGAAATGTTCTATCCACAATTACTAGTTTTAAAGGAGCTCTAGCCTTTTTAATCTTTATCCCATGAATTTCACATTTGTAACATCTTTGAATTTTTGAACTAATATCTTGGTACATACTAGGCCTATAAAAACCATAACAAAGTATATGTTGCAAAGTGGACTTGGGAGATTCACAAAATAAATTAGAATGATCATGAAATTATTCTAAGATAGGACTAATTTGATCATTGTGAACACATTCCAACAAAACCCCTCTAAAATCCTTTCTATATAAAACCCCAGCTTTAACTATAAGTTTATTCACTTTTTTGAATAAATCTCTCTTCTAACTTACAGTTAAGTTATTGGAAACTTTCTGTGTGTCAAGGAATTCTAGAATTTTGTCACACTAGTTTCCCTCATGAGTCTTAAGCACACATGCTTCCTCATCTTTAGCCATTAATTTGGCTAATCCCTTTCCTTTAATAGTTTTTCATATTTCCAATGAAAACCTAAAACTCTAAAGCTCTATGAGCCACTTCCCTCTTTTCAATCCAATTTCATTATGGGCTAAGAATTGTTTGACTGCCAGCTCTATTAGCATAATATGAACTAATGATCTTTCCAAGTAATATTTCAAATGTTGAAGTGTCTTAATAACCACAAACACTTTTTTCTCTAAGTTTGAATAATTTAGCTATGAACCTTTCAATTAATACCCAAAGAATCTAACTAGTTCATCTTAATCCTCATCTTTTTAGTTAAAACGGTAGCAACTGAATCATTTGAAGTAAAAGTATATAGCCAAAAGTCTTCTTTCAATTTTGGCTTTACCAAGTATGGAGCTTCTTGAATGGCCATTCTAATTTCTACTAAGGCTTTCTCTGATTTTGTGTTTTCTCCACTAGAACATGTTTCTTTAGCACATGCATCAAAGGTTTAGTAATTTCAATGAATCTACAGATAAATTTCTTAACAAAATTTATCTTTCCAAGAAAGATCTAAGAGACTTTTTACTCATGGGATGTTCAATGATCTGTCCTGCTTGAATTTGGAAGTTATCTATCAATTCCCTCTCAAAAAATCACATTACCTAGTAAACTTCTAGATTTAACCCCAAAGATACATTTCTTAGGATTTAATGAAATACCATACTCAAGACATCTGTCAAAAACTTGTTGAAGATGATCAATATGATATTTCTTCCTTTTTGAAAAGATAATGATATCATCCAAATAAGCCATGACGAATTCACCTATTAAGCTTTTAAAGGCTAAATACATTTTTCTTTGAAAGGTAGCTCCAACATTTGACACTCCAATGGCATTCTTTGGTAAACAAAAGTTCCCCACTGGGTGATGAATGTTTTTTGATATATATCATATTTATCTACCATGATCTAATTATAACCTGAAAACCCATCTAGAAAAGAATATACTTGACAACTTGATAGATCAACATTTCATCAATTCTAAGAACTGGGTATTTATTTTTTTCTGAGGCTTCATTTAGATTTCTAAAATCCACACAAAGCCTAATATTTCCATTTTTCTTTCTTACTGAAACAAGGTTAGAAAGCCATCTCAAATATCAAATCGGATATATGATTTAGGCTTGTAATAACTTCTTGATCTTAGCTTCCATAGCTAGTTCAAATGATGGATTAAACTTCCTTTACTTTTCTTTAACTACCTTACAACCATCTATCAAAGGAATCTTATGTGTTATCACATCTAGTCATAAATTTTTAAGATCAGCATAAGACCAAGCAAAATTTTCTAAATAATTCTTTAGGAGTAATAATAGATTTTTCTTAAAATCAAAATCCTTTTCCTTTGTAACATTTAACATCTTTGGAATCTCAGTAGATTTGAAATTCACTACTTCATATGTTTGATCGTCTAAATTCTGTATACCTTTTCCAGTAACCAAATTTTTGCTGAACTCATGTTCATAATCAATCATCATTTTGGGAATGGAATTTGTCTTAAACATCAACATTGTTTTAGATATGATTTGACTTTCAAATTCTTGTTTATTTTTCATAAACCTGAGTACTTGATCATCACCTTCAAAGACTTCTAAATGTTTTATGTTATCTAGTACTGATGGCTAATGTTCATTCTTAATCATTACACCCTCATAACTATCCATCTTTTTAACATCTAATGTTGAAGCTACCTTACCTAAATCATTTGCTATGTAATTATCCTCTCTACCTATATGTTCTATTTTGTAACAATGAATTTGATCTAACATTTTATAGAAAAACTGTTTATAAGGTCGCAAGAATGAGCTTTTTACTATAAAATTATCCTTAAAGTGTTCACAAAATAATCTTGAGTCTCGCTTTATGATGATTTCCTTGATTCCTTTTTCCAATGTTGTCTTAATTCCAATATACAAAGCTTCATATTTGAATTTTTTGTTAGTACAAGGAAAAGATAGATGAATTTCCTTAAATATTTTTGGGAAGTCATCTTTTACTAGAACTATTCCAACTCTTGCACCTTTTGAGTTACAATAACCATCAAAGTATAGTTTCCATTTACTCTCATCTTGAGATTCTTCTTTTTCCAAATTATCAACTCCTTGCATTGTAGAAATTTTGGTTTCAAAAGCTCTTATTTCAATAACTCTATTCTTTCCATTTGAAAAAATATTTTCACTCATCAATGGCTCACTATAAATGTATATTTGATTTGGCTTTCCTTTCCATGGTAGCCACATATGTGAGTAGTTCATTGATATGTAACCTGAGAAATTCTTACTCCAACTTCTACTAAACAAGAGACTATGTGAATCTAGTATATCTGCCACTTGAATAATTACTCTACTTTTGATATGGGATTCAGAAGTGATTTCTAATAGAACATTGGGTAGTTGACCCATAATTTTTACTCTACTTTTGTCCACTTGAACAATCTTTTAATTTGACTTTTCTAGAATCATATCAAGTTTTTTGCATATAGACAATGGCATAATAGTAGATGTAGCTCCAAAGTCAACTAAACACTTGTCTTTCAACTTCATTATCAAAAGAAAAGAAGAAGCTTCCTTATTGGAAGTACAATCATAGCTAGCTTTTGTTGTCTTATCAATGTTAGAGACATAACTTAATTTTGATTCTCCAACTCTCTTTTTACCTTTAATGAACTCTAAAGCTTTTATTTGCTAAACTCCAATCTGTAGTAATTGATATATACTAATATTGACCCTAACATGTTTAATATCTTCAACTAGATCATATTCTCCATCTCCATAAAAACCTAGTTTCTTCATCCATTTATTAAGAGTTTGATTTTGAGTACTTTTCTCTACTTGTTCTTTACTTTTACTCTTCTCTCTTCTACTTGGTTCAAAAATCTTTCTCTTAGTAGATGGATTAGAAATACCATTTGAAGGCCTAGAAGTAGTTACTCTTTCTTCTGATCTCAAATTATACCCATTTTCCTCATTGTTATTACACTCTTCATCTACCATTAGATCTTCTAAAAAACTTGATAAGAAAGAAGTATGACTAGATCCATTACTAGAAGATTTTTTTGTGTAATGAACACTAGATGATTCATTATCTGATTCAATATCAAGGAATTTGAACATAAAAACATCATTTTCATCCCCATCTTCTACTAACTTAGTATCTTAATATGTATACTTTCTATTTTTATTCCTACTTGATTTTAACCTTTGCCAAAGCTTTCTCTAGTTTCCTCACTTTGTTGGACAAGTCTTTCATTAATTATCCTTTTTTAGATTCTCTACTTTCTAGCTCTTGCTCTATTTTAACATGAGATGGTCCTGGTAATGCTTTAAATTGAGCAAACTCTTACACAGGAATCATCATTTTCTCTTCTCTTTTTTGAATTGTGATAACCTCTTCATGATTCAAGTTCAGTTGCTTTTCTAGTTGTATAGCTTTACTAAAGTAGTCATTCAATGTTGTTGGAGCTCTCCTCAACCAAATTGAAATATTGGGATTCATAGATTTAAGATAAGCATCTCTAAGCACTTCATCTAATGGTCTATACTATCTTTGAAAGAGACCACAAATTTGTTGAAACTTAATATTGAAATCTCTAATTGACTCTTTGACTCCTTGCTTAGCTTGTACAAGCCCATAGTATAGTTGGTGTTGATCCAATTAATTGCCAAATTGGGCCAAGAAAAGATTTTTCATATCATCCCAACTTGTAATACTATTGCTTGGCAAGTTTGAACACCAAATTTGAGCCTTATCCTTTAAATTTTCCACAAATAATCTACAAGCTTGATCTTGATGTTGAACATTTGCATCAGCTAAAGCTAACTCAAACATGTGGATATATTCTTTAGCAAAGTTAACTTTTCTAGGAATAAAATGCTCAAGCAAATATTTGTAAACCACTAAGGAATATCATTGTAGTTTTGAAATCCTAATGGTGTAACTCTTTGCCAAGGATTTATCATATTATTAGAACTCCTTTTGATTGTTGAGCTCTTATACTTCTTCAGTCTTCTCTTATAGACTAATAGAATAGATAAAATAGGTGATCTCTTTATCTGTCTAGTCTTTACTCCACTACTTGTTCCAAACTCAAAAACCTTTTTCTATTCTTCTTCTAATGAATAATCAGTTTTATAATGAAGAATTTCTTTGGAACCTTTGAAATCTTCCAAATTATCAACCTGTTTAGTCATTAACCAAAAATAGTATCTAATTCGTCCAAGCCTTACTAGCAACAAAGAACTATTGATGTGCTAGGACTATCAGGCTTATGATCTTAGAAGACAAATTTTCAGCCCTTCTTCTAGTGCCAAAAGAACTATTGGTGATTGTTTGGGACCAAACTACCAATGTGGGGTGGCCTCATGATCTCGTGACTAGGGGGTCATGGGATCGAAGGCATTCTTTAAATAGGATTTATGTGTTTACTATTCTTTGGCAACACCAAGGCCCAAATACCTCCAAATAAACTTGGTAGTTATGAAACATACTAGACATGAGTATGTGTTTGTTGTTGTGAATGTTGAAATGGTTCGGTTATGTATAAAACTATAATCAACTATCATAAAATAGATTTGGTTAACTTTGTTAAATACTATGAGTTGTTGAAGATTCCTATTTTGTTCAATCACTTAGTCTATACAGTCCTTATAGTACGCTACTTGTAATAAATAAAATTTTGCAAAAATGTTTAAGCATAATTCTGCCAATCTACTCCTAATTTTCCCTAGAGAGAAAGTTCCATAACAAAACTAGAAATAGAGCAAGATTTAATGGACTTAGAAAAAGAAAGAAAGGAAAGAAGATTTGCATGAAATATTAAATATTTAAGTAAGATAAATTGACATGAGAAACATTTCACAATACAGTTATTCCTAATTCAATAATTATGAATTGCTAAAACTTTTAGAGCTCAACAAGCAATTTCAAAAAGACAATCCTATTATACTGCCAAAAATTATTGCATAAATGACAAAGTATGAGTCCCTATTTTGGCTAGTTAATAGTTGTCAAAGATTGCATCCAATAGAGCTTTCAAAAAGATTTGACAATTTCTTGATTAAAATACCAAGGTAATACACTTTAAAATAATGAAGCTGCTTCAGTCATCTCAAAATACCAAAAATTTTCCTAAATTCTCTACACTCGAAATAGGAAATTTTGTTAAGACATCACTATTAAATTGCTCTTGAGGCTTTTCAACAACATAATCTCTTCTATGGAAAATCTTAATAGAAGTCTAATATTGCACAAAAATAGAAAAAATCCCAAAATTAAATGCTAAGTACTATACTATCCATTAGCTAAGTAACTAAAACAAAATGGAAAGAAAAGAACTCACAGGATTGAAACAAAGCAGCCAAATTGATGTCTTAGCAAGCCCCTCAACTCGACCCTTGAAGCCTTTTTCTAGTGGCCTTGGGTAGTTACAATAATCATGAAAAGTTAAGGGCATTACAAATATCTAGGGATATTAACTTATAACTTCCTTAGAAGCTATAACTTCCATAGGCAGCTATCATTAATTTAAGCTATGGTTGCCAAGTGTTTCCTTGGTAATGAGTATCATGGAGATCACCATAGGAAGTTACAACAATTTTGAGAAATATATGCCAAAGTTGGCAAGTATCTCACAAGAGATTACAAATATCAAGGAGAATCGATCATAATTTCCTATGGGAACTAAAAATAATATTAGATTTATTAAGCATTCATAAATCCTTTCTCTTTGTTTTTTTCAACAATAATAGGCCTTACCCAACTTTTGCAATATATATATATATATTAAATCATCCTTAAGGCTCCATTGCTTTGTTACCACTTTCATCAACACATTTTTGTAAAACGTGTAAAAATTACAATGTTTGTTCATTTCTAATGGCTTCAACACCACACATTGTGTCTCTATCTTTCCATGTTGAGATGAAAACCTACCATCTACTGCACCCTGCTTCAACCCTCTAATGTTTCTTCCTCCAAGCAAGAGAAAATATTTTCCAACCATTTTTTGGTGAAGCCTACAATTGTGCCATTGTTACCTTCGTGGCTACTATGACATCATTACCTTTGTTACCACTCCATTGTCATCATTACCTTTGTTACCACTCCATTGTCATCGTTTTTGCTGCCTTTGCACTATCGTAACTTGTAATGGCTTAGCCATAGCCGTAGGTGTCATGGCTAAGTTTCAGCTTGATCCAGCCAAAAGGAGATGCATGTTTTCTCCATTGTTCTACTCTGGGGTTTTTCAGCTCTATCTCTTTTATAGGGTTTGGATGTCATTTCTTCTAATTTATGAGTTCATAGTGTCCTGCGCCTAAATTTGGGCTTTAAAATTTTGTCAATGCTTAAATATTTATTGTTTATTCTTGCTTTTTATGATGGGTGCCATTAATTTTTTTGAATAATAAACATTCCTTAGGGTTTCATATTTTTCCAATCTTGATATTGTTCATTTGAAACAATTTGGCAACATAGGGTTTCAACATTTCGCCAATTCCCATCTTACATTTCTCCAAAGTGTGCTTTTGATAATAGCCTTATTTTTTTCTTTTGTTTTTTATGTCTTTTGAAATCTTGGATGATGCTCTCATGGTTTTTACAAATATTTTTGAATTTGAAAAAAATTTGTTAAGCCCCACTCTCCTATTGTTAAATTTCTGACGCTTACATAGTAGACACCATATAATTAACTTCTTGTGCAGATCATGGCATTCTAGAAGATTCAGTAGCACTCAAAATTTTTCTTATTGCTCATACTACTACTCATTCCCCATAATTGACTAGTTCCAAAGTATCTCCTTAATTCACCATATTTGAAATAATAAGAGAGATATTCATCATTCAAAACTTCAAACAAGGTGAACAATTACAGGTACCTCTACCATTTTTCACTTAGTTGTTTCACTTGAATTAGCAACTATAATGTTACTTTTCTTCTCCTTTAAAAAAACTTTAACTTATAGTAATAAATTAACACTAAAACCAAGCTCCACAGTAGTGACAATAAATACCTTGATTATTAATTAACATGTGAATACTTTCATTTTACTAAGAAGGCAACCAAACTCCAATGAACTTTTACCTTGTTTTTTCTTATTATTTATATGTTATCTTACATTCACCATTAACATTTGGATTTTAATAAAACCTAAACATTAATTTACAAATTTTGCTTCATAAGATGGCTTAAATGTATCAACACTCTTCTATCTAGTTTATTAGTCTATAGGAGAAGTTCAAAGAAGTATAAGAATTCGATGATCAAAAGGAATTCTAATAGAATGGAAAATCATTGGTAAAAAGTTACACCATTAGGATTTCAAAACTACAATGATATTCTTATGGTAGTTTACAAATATTTACCTAAGCCTTTTATTCCTTGAAAAGCTTACTTGGCTGAAGAATACATCCACTTATTTGAGTTAGCTTTAGCTCATACAAATATTCAACATCAAGACCAAGCTTGTAGGTTTTTTGTAGCAAATTTAAAGGATATGGCTCAGATTTGGTATTCAAACTTTCCAAATAACAATATTATAAGTTAGAATGATATGAAGAATCTTTTCTTGGCTCAATTTAGTAATCAATTGGATCAACAACAATTGTACTATGGGCTAGTACAAGTTAAGCAAGAAATTAAAGAGCTAATTAGAGATTTCAATATTAAGTTTCATTGAATTTATGGGCTCTTTCAAAGACAATAAAGACCATCAGATGAAATGCTTAGAGATATTTATCTTAAGGCTGTGGATCCCAACATTATGATCTAGTTAAAAAGAACTCCAAACTTGATAACCCTAAATGACTATTTTAGTGAAGCTATACAGTTAGAAAAATAATTGAACTTGAACAAGGAAGAGATTATTACAACTCAAAGGAGAGAAGAGAAAGAGATGGTTCCTGTACAATATTTTTCTTAACTTAAAGCATTACCTAGGCCATCTCATACTAAGGTAGAGTAAGAGTCTAAAAGCAAAGAATCTGGAAAAGGACAATTAATAAAAGACTTGTCCAACAAAGTAGTCAAACTAGAAAATGCTTTGGAAAAAGTTAAGATCAAGGAAGAAAAATAAAATAGAAAATATAAGCATCAAGATACTAAGTTAGTAGAAGATGAGGATGAAAGTGATCTTGCTATGTCTAACTTACTTGATATTGAATCTGGTGATGAATTATCTAGTGTTCATTACACAAGAAAATATTTTAACAATGGATCTAATGATACCTCTTCCCTATCAAGTTTTGAAGAGGATCTATCATTAGATGAAGAGTGTAATAACAATGAAGAAAATGGATATAATCTGCAATCAAAAGAAATATTTACTTCTAAGTCTTCGACTATTATTTCTGCTCCATCTACTAAGAGAAAGGTTTTTGAACTAAATAGAAGAGAGAAAAATAAATGTAAAGAAGTTCATGTAGAACAAAGTGAACAAAATCAAACTCTTAATAAATGGATGAAGAAAACAAGCTTTTATGAAGATGGAGAATATGATTTGATTAAACTAGGGCCAATATTAGTGTATATCAATTATTATAAATACGATATCAGCTAAGAAAGGTTTTAGAGTTCATTAAAGGTAAAAGAAGAGTTAGAGATTCAGAGTTAAGCTATGTATCTAACATTCATAAAACATCAAAGACTAGCTATGATTGTACTCCTAATAAATAAGCTCTTCCTTTTCTTTTGACAATGAAATTAAGGAATAAATATCTTCACAACTGTTTGGTTGATTTTGGAGAAACATCTACTATCATGTCATTGACTATATGTAAAAAACTTGGTTTGATTCTTGAGAAATGCAATAAAAAGATCATTTAAGTGGACAAAAGTAGAGTGAAGATTGTGGGTCAACTACCCAATGTTCTATTAGAAATCACTTCTGAACCTCATGTAAAAAGTAGAGTAATAATTCAAGTAGCAGATTACTAGATTCACATAGTCTTTTGTTGAGTAGAAGTTAGAGTAAGAATTTCTCTAGTTATATATCAACACATTATTCACATATGTGGCTACGTTAAAAAGGGGAGCCGAATCAAATATATATATACAATGAACCTTAGATGAACAAAAACATTACTTCAAATGGAAAAACCAAAGTTGTTGAAATAAGAGCTTTTAAAACCAGAATTTGTACACTTCAAGAATTTGAGAAAGTGGAATCTCAAGATGAGAGCAAGTGGAAACTATACTTTTGCTTCTTATAACTCCAAAGGTCTAGAAGCTAGAGTAGTTCTAGTAAAAGATGATTCCCCAAAAATATTCAAGGAAATTCATCTATCTTTCCCTTATATGAATAACAAGGCTAAATACGAAGCTTTAAGTATTGGAATTAAAATAACATTGGAAGAAGGAGTCAAGCTAATCATCATAAAAGGAGACTCAAGATTAGTTTGTGAATAGATTAAAGGTAATTGTGTAGTAAAAAGCTCATTCTTGCAACCCTATAAATAACTTGTCTACAAAATGTTAAATCAATTTCATCACTATAAAATAGAACATATAGGTAGAGAAGATAATTATATAGCTGATGATTTAACAAATGAAACTTCAACATTATATGTGAAAAAGATAGAAAGGTATGAATTAGTAATTAAGAATGAACATCAGCCATCAATACTAGATAACATAAAGCATTTGGAAGTATTCGAAGATGATGATAAATTTCTTATATTCTTGAGAGAGAAACAAGAATTCAAAAGTCAAATCATACCTAAAACAATGTCAAGGAATAACACAAATTCCATTCTCAAAAAGGTGATTAATTATGAATATAAGTTTAGAATCTACAAAAATCCAGAAAAGATATACAAAATCCATATGATCAAGCTTATGAAGCAATGAATTTCGAATCTACTAAAATACCAAAGATGTTAAATGTCACAAAGGAAAAGGATTTAGTCTTCAAGCAAAATTTATTATTACTCTTGAAAAATAATTTGGAAAACTTTTCTTGGTCTTATGATGATCTTAAAGCTTTTAGAGTAGATGTGATGAAATATAAAATTCCTTTTATAAATGGATGTAAGATAGTTAAACAAAAACAAAGGAAATTTAATCCATCATTTGAGCCAACTATGGAAGAAGAGGTCAAGAAATTATTGCAAACCCAAATTATATATCTTGTCTGATATTTAACATGGCTTGCTAACCTTGTTCCAATAAGAAATAAGAATGATAATATTAGGCTTTGTGTAGATTTCAAAAATTTGAATGAAGTCTCTAAAAAAGATAAATACCCACTTCCTAGAATTGATGAAAAGTTGATCAAAGTATCAGGTTGTCAAGTCTATTCTTTCTTAGATGGTTTTTTTGACTATAATCAGATCATGGTAGATAAGGATGATAACTATAAAACAACATTTACCACCAAATGGGAAACTTTCACTTACCAAAGAATGTCATTTGGATTATCAACAGTAAGGGCTACTTTTCAAAGAGTAATGGATTTAGCCTATAAAGGTTCAATTGGAGAGTTCATTATGGTTTATTTGGATGATATCACTGCCTTTTCAAAAAGGAAGGAAGATCATATTTGTCATCTTCAAAAAATTTATGACAAATGTCGTGAGAATGGTATTTCATTAAATCCAAAAAAAATGTATCTTTGGGATTAAGTCTAGAAGTTTGCTAGGTCATATAATCTATCAAGAAGGGATTGCTATAGATAACTCTTAAATTCAAGCTGTACAAAATATTAAGCATCCTACAAGTAAAAATTCTCTTAGATATTTCATTGAAAAGATAAATTTCATTAAGAAGTTTATCTCTAGATTCACTGAAATTACTAAACCTTTGATGCATATGCTTAAGAAAGATGTCCTAGTAGAGAAAACACTAGAATCAGAGAGAGCCTTAGTAGAAATTAAAAGGGCTATTTAAGAAGCTCCTTACTTGGTAAAATCAAAATTAAAGGAAGACTTTTGGTTATATGCTTTTGCTTCAAATGATTCAATTGCTATCACTTTAACTCAAAGAGACAATAATCAAGATGAATCAATTTGATTTTTTGGGTATAACTAAAAGGTTTAGAGCTAAATTATTCAGACTTAGAGAAACGAACATTCGCAATCATTAAAGCACTTCAACATTTCAAATATTACTTGGAAATCTCATTAGTACATATTATGCTAATAGATCCTATGGTTAAACAATTTTTAGCACACAATGAAATTGGATTAAAAAGAGGGAAATGGCTCATAAAACTTCCAGGTTTCAAATTTTCGTTAGAAATATGCAAAACTATTAAAGGAATGGGATTAGCTAAGTTAATGGCAAGAGAAGATGAAGTATGTGTGCTTAAGATTCATGAAGGAAACTGATATGATGAAATTCTAGAACTCCTTGATACATGAAAGGTTCCAAATAACCTAACTGTAAGTTAGAAGAGAGCTTTCTTTAAAAAGGCAAATAAATTTATGATTAAAATGGAATCTTATACAAAAATGATTCAGAGGATTTTGTTGGAATGTGTTCATAATGATCAAATCAATCCCATTTTAGAAAAAATTCCATGATCATTCTAATTTATTTTATGAGCCTCCTAAATCCACTATGCAACATATACTCTACTATGGTTTTTATTGGCCTAGAATGTACCATGATAATAGTTCAATGATTCAAAGATATTAAAATGTCAAATTCATGAGCTAAAAATCAAAAAAATTAGAGCTTCCTTAAATCCAGTAATTGCGAATAGACCATTTTAGCAAAGGGGCTTAGATTGTATTAGCACAATTACTCCTTCAAGAGTTGGACATAAGCTTATTCTCATGACTACTGATTACTTTACTAAATGATCTAAAGCAAATGCTCTAAAAATGAGTTTAACATCAAATGTGATTAAGTTCTTGGAAGATCAAATTCTAAGTCATCTTGGTCTACCTGAAGTGTTGATATCCAATAATGCACCTACTTTTCATTTTGAAGAATTTATAACATGGGCATCCGAAAAATCCATATTTCTATTTTCTTCTTCAAATTATTATCCTTAAGGGAATGGCTTAGCTAAATCTACAAATAAAAATCTTATTTCCTACATTAAAAAGTAGATGGATAGGAATCAAGGAAATTGGATCAATTTCTTACAATATACATTATGGACTGATCGTATTAGATTTAAGGCTATTGGGACATTAGCTTATAACTTGGTCTATGGTTTGCCTGCTAGAATTATGAACAAGATTATAAGTTTAGCCTCAACTTTTGTGCAAAAATATAGTGAGAAAACCAATAAAGATAGAAGTTTCATGATCTTGCTCATCAAAAGAGAAGCCAAAATGGATATAGCTAAGGATAATTTATTAAAGGATGCCTCTCAATTCAAAAGGTGGTTTGTTAAAAGGGCTATGAAAAGAACTTTTAAAATCAGTGATCTAGTATTATTATGGAATATGAAGAAGTCAAATAAGTTTTCAGCAATATGGACTGGTCCATTTTAGATGGATAGGAATCAAGGAAATTGGATCAATTTCTTATAATCTACATTATGGACTAATCGTATTAGATTTAAGGCTATTGGGACATTAGCTTATAACTTGGTTTATGGTTTGCCTACTAGAATTATGAACAAGATTATAAGTTCAGCCTCAGCTTTTGTGCAAAAATATAGTGAGAAAACCAATAAAGATAGAAGTTTCATGATCTTTCTCATCAAAAGAGAAGCCAAAATGGATATAGCTAAGGATAATTTATTAAAGGATGCTTCTCAAGTCAAAAGGTGGTTCGATAAAAGGGCTATGAAAAGAACNTTAAATATTAAATTTAAAGTGTTAGTTTAAATATTAAATTTATATTATCTCAAACTAATCATTACTTGTGATGTGTGTAAGTGGGAGTAGTGGTTTAGATAACTACTTAGTAGTAAATTAATTTCAACAACCAAATAATGGAATTTGAATTAGCTAATCGTATGATGATGGAAATTAACTTAGTTTTAGCTAAGTGGCAAAGTTGGTTAGTGGAATTAGTGGGAATTTCAAGTTTACCTTACACTATATAAGGAGATGTGAATTTCTTGGAAATACATCAATTCTTAATTCAACTCTTAATTGAGAAAAGCAAATGAAGTGTTGAAGTGTGAGGTAGAAAGATGGTTCTTAGAGAGATGGCAATAAGAAGGCCTTTTATCCCATATGTTACAAGATGCTAGCCAGAGCATGTCTTGAGAGCCTATTGTAAGTCAAGTGCTCATGGAGCATCTACTAAAAGCCCTTTCTTACTTTGGCTTTTTGATGAGTTTAGATTTCTCAATGGTGGACTCTGTATATCGTCAATTGTTTGGGAAAGCTTTCATCAATGCACAACAATAGTTGAAAGCCAAGGAGAGTTCAATCAAGATATTCTTGAGGAGAGGTTTTTGTGTCTCAAGACACAAAAGAAACTAGTTGACGGGAACCTCAAAAATTAGCAACTAAAGGATTGGATGAGAAAGAAACAAAGTCTATTGTTTAAGACAATAATGAAGACCAAATTGAGGCTTCAACTATGTAAGAAGGGGAAAGAAGAACATTCATCACTACTAAAATTACATATGAGAGAATTCACAATATGAGAATCCCTAAAAGGGTTACTTTCACTATTCTCTTCCCATCCACAAAATAGTATGTATAGAAATTTTCTTGTATAGTTTCCTAAGTTACATTAGGAGTGAGGTTTTTATTCCATCAAACCTTAAGTTTGATGGAAGTTCTCCTCAAAAAATATTTGTGCTTCTTTTGTAAAATGTTTAATAAATTTCTATTTTGGTTTAACTGGTGTGCATTGATAAATTTTCTTAATTTTTTTCTTTCAAGGAATTTAAGAAGGGGGAATGAAATGTTGACAACATTTAAGCCATATTATGGAGCAGAATTCATGAACTAATGTTGGGATTTTATTAAGATTAAAGATATTGGTGATTTCAAGAAAGGAAAAGTTTCATGGGTCGTTTGGTTACTTTCTCTAAAGAATGGAAATGCATTAACATGTTAGTGAGCAAGTAGTGCATCTACTTTTATATTTGATGAAACATTGTTACTATGTTGATTTCTCATTATCATTGAGAAAGGTAAGAGCCTTTATAAGGATAAGGATAGCAATACTATAATTACTAATTTTCACATTTGATGTAAACGTCACATGGCTTCAAGGTTATATGACCTTAGTAATGATTCTTTCTTAATAAAGAAAAAAATGCAAGTAAAAAACTTATAAGTTTATTTAAACTACAATTGGTCATAGGGAGGTTTACATTTTTTTAAGGGGGAAATTTATAATCATTTGACAAATAAAACCTTATTTTCTTATGAAAATTAAAATTCTCCATGGAATTTATAACCTCCTATGGAAGTTACAACTAGATCCTCTTGATATTTGTACGGTTGTAATTACTAAAAGACACTTTCCAACTATGGCTTATTTTTCTTGTAACTTCCTATAGAAGTTATGGCTTCCTAAGGTAGTTATGGATAAATTCCCTAGATATTTTGTAATACCCTTAACTTCCCATGATTACTGTAACTACCCTAAGGTCACTATAAAAGGGCCTTCAAAGGTAGAATTAAGGAAAATGGGGAAAGGGAATTAAGAGAAGCAACTTAGAAGAATATTAAAGATTTCTTGTAAAGCATGGCTTGTTAAAGACATCAATTCAGCTACTTTTTTTTAATCATGTGATTTCATTTCTTTCCATTTTTTTTTAGTTACTTAGATAATGGTTTAGATATATCATGCTTGGCATCTAATTTTGGGATTTTTCTAGGTTGCCTTTATGGCTCTATTTTTGCACAATATTTGACTTCTATTAAGGTTTGTCATAAAAGAGTTTATGTTGTTAAAAATCCTCTAAAGAAATTTAACAGTAATTTCTTAATGAAATTCCTTATTTTGAGCATACATAATTGATAAATCATGTTTTTCAATGCTCAGATATCAGGGTGGCCGCGATATCCGATACACAATATCGAGTATGCGATATCGTAGCCTAAGATGCGATATCATACATTCGATATCATAGAGTTACTCCTGGGTCTATAAATACAGTGCCTAGGTGCATAATTGGGAGGACATTTTTAGCAATCAAGTAGCAAAACTCTTGCAGTTTGTCCAATTGAACGTTAGAATATTTTCCAAGTGCCCACAACAAGAGGTCTAAGTGTGAATAGATCTTTATTCAAGCATTGATGTACCTAAGCACATCATTTTGTTGGAAATAAAGATGAACTCTTTGATCCATTCCTTGCAGCACTTGAGATTTTCTTTCTTATGCATTTACATATTGTTATTTCATGCAATTTACATTAATGTTATTTATACAATAATTAATTTTGATCAATGAAGAAAATCATTAAATTACACAAGCATGACCCCTTCAAGCATCTGTGTGACACTTGGTAGCTTAGAAATGACTAGCGTTTAATAGCCCAGTAGTGTCTGCACAACGTTCAGGATGTGTCTAGGAAGTGGGAACGGTTACTTGTGTTAGGCTAGATTAGGCTATAGTTTACTTAGCAATTAATCACTCTTACTTTTATTCTTGTTCTAGGTGAGTAATTCCATAAAAACACAAAATAATAAAAATATTATGCCTTAGTCACACTTAACCATACAATCGCATTCCACAAGTGGGACTAGGAAGACAACGAACAAACAACATGCACCCATTGTTTAGCTCTAGTGCACTTAGTAATTATAGTTTGTAGAATTTGACCAGATTGCATGTGAACACTTATGATTCATATGGTTGGGCGTAGGGGTACCCTGCCACTCATCAATAATCTAGAAAGTCTTTGATACTTTGAGATGACTAAAATAGCTTCTTCATTTTTAAAGTGTATTATCTTCGCATTTCAATCCTAAAATTATCAAATTTTTTGAAGGCTCTATTGAATGTAATTCTTGACAACTATTAACTAGTCAAAATGGAAGCTCATACTTTGTCATTTACATAGCATTTTTGGTAGTGTAATAAAATTGTCTTTTATGAAATTACTTGTTGAGCTCAAAGGGTTTGGACAATTTGTAGTTAGATTGAATCGAAATAGCTTTATTGCAAAATGTTTCCTCATGTCAATTTATCTTACTTAAATGGTTAAGATTCCATAAAAATGTGTTTTCTTTTCTTTTCTCTTTCTAAAACCCATTGAATCTCACTTTATTTCTAATTTTCCTATGGAACTTTCTCCTAGTGGGAAATTAAAAGTAGATTGGCAAAATTATGCTCAAATGTTTTTGTGAAATTTTATTTGTTGCAAGTAATGTACTATAGGGACTATAGAGACTAAGTGATTTGACAAAATAGAAACCTTCAACAATTCACAGTATTTGACAAATTTAGCTGAATCTTTTTTATGATAGCCAATTACAGTTTCATACACAACCCAACCATTTCAACATTTACAAAAATAAACACATACTCAAAACTACTTCATTTCATAACTACTAAGTCTATTTGAAGGTATATGGGCCTTGGTGTTGCTTGAGACTAGTAAGCACCTAAACCCTATTTGAAGAACACCTTCGTTTCTCGTGACCCTAAAGGTCGCAAGATTGAAGGCCCCCAATGTTGGTGGTCCGATCCCAAAAAATCACCAATAGTGGCATAGGTAAATCTTTTCTAATTCATGCTATTAAGATAGAAATGTCTACTTTAGCATTTCCAAAAAAATGTCTTAAACATTGTCAAAGAATGAACAAATCAAAATTATTATCAAAAAATGAACAGGGGTTGTAGCTTTTAATATTCAAGAAAAATTATCTTACAACCAATATGAAAAAATGAACGAATCAAAATTAGCACAAAGAAAAATAAATAAAGAAAATCATTTCAAAATATTGTCAGAAAGAAACACTCTTAATTCTATATATAGTTACAGGTACAATTTTTAATAATTTATCATATTGTAAATATTATAAATAAATAATAGATAATAGAAATGATTTTTTATTTATTTAAGCTATGAGAAAAGCTAATATTATGTTAATAACATAGTGTATATTCACTTCATGGCTACTCCACTTAGTTTAATTCCATTATCTATTTTTGGTCAATAAGATAAAAGTTGGATTTGTGAATCTCATATAATTTACAAAAGTGGTATGAAATCATTTGGAGATGCCAAAGATGGTTAAAAAATTCAAACTTATTAAATAATGGATGCTCAAGTACCATTTTTTATTATTTATGTATATGTTCATTACAATTCATTTAAACATTAATAGCTATTAACTCGTTACTTTTTATAGGAATCTATTATGCAAGTTATAGCCTACAATGAAGATGTAAAAATAGCAAATAATAATTTACATGTAGGAAATGTATATTGCATTCATGAAGCAAAAATTCAAATAAAAATATTAAATTTAATTAAAAATGTGATTATAAAATGGTATTAAATAGACTATCAAAAATCCAACAAATAGATCAAATGATCGAGGAAATCCCATATTACAAGTATAAGTTCATACAAACCCTAAATTTAAACTCTTATATCAACTCTTAAACGAAACTAGGTATTGTGTTTTCAAATTTGCTAATTATTGAATAATATAGTTTGTATGTTTCAAACCTAATATTATTTTTTATATTTACTGATTTAATTAACATACTTGTAGGAATGAGTCTAGTTAATACATTAAAGAGGGACCTAAATGATCAATTAATTAAAAAATAATTAAAAATTCTAGATCCAAGGTAAGAAAGTAGTTCTTATTTTATTAAAATATACATATGTTGTAGTTAAGTAATTTTAAAATTTCATTTATATTATGATTGTAGTAATGATAAGCCTACAATTGTAACATTATGAAGAAACTTAGCAATTATAGAGGGGAAAAAGCTTTATAAAATTATTGAGAAAGATACAACATCAACTCCAATTGTAATGCTCTCAAATATTTAAGTAAAATATTTCTCTAGAAAAAGTGTAACAACATCTCATGATAGTGGTGCTATCATCAATTCCACCATTCCAAAAACAACAAAATTACAAGAATGATGAGTAATTTTATGTATTTAGATAAAAGAAATAATTAATGAAACTTACTAAACCTTATTTTTTATGATAGGTATGCAAGTATAAATGAATCAAAGGCATAATATCCTCATATCCATTAGCTCGACGAAAAAAAAACAAAAGTTACACATACTATTCATATTAGTAATGCATGTTATATCATAAATATAATTAAACTATTTTTTCAGGTTAATTTTATTGTAACTGCCTATGTAATTTGCATATCAACCATGAGAGATTTATGGTATATGGCTTGCCCAAGATGTAAACACCATGTTAAAACATCCAAAGAAGGAAGCTTAAAGGGTGGATCAGAAAAATAATTATATGTTTGCATTACTTGCAACATAAAACATGAAAATTATTAATTATAGTAAATTAGTGTATATTGATTGACAATATTTTAAAATAAATTTTGAATAATTATTTATATCTATAACTTGTATTTTATGAAGCATCTTTTTCGTGTGAAAGTGGTAGATGATACTGCACAAACTTGGATGACAATATATAACGAGGGTAAAATATTATTGGGACATGAAAGCTATGAAATAAAATTAAAATAGGTACATGCTTAATTATTTAAGACAATTTAAAGACAAACTATCTATTCAAGTTATGCATGTTTTGCAAGAAAATGACCTTACAAGCTTTCAAGAAATGCTTAATAATGTTGCTTGGTGACTATTTGAGTTTGAAATTGATGTCACTACATCAAAGTTTAGAAAAACAGAAAAACAATGATACAATGTCCATCGAATAAGAGAACTACAACCAACAAAGAAAACAATTAAACAATTTTCCAACATTGAAATAATAACATCTAAATTAAAAGTATCATCATCTAAATAATAAAGTAAGGTTTTTATTTATTTTAATTTATGAAATTTTGTACATTTTCCTATGCATTTTTTCAACTAGTATACTACTAACACATATCTTTTTTATTTACAAATAAATTCTTCTACTTGCTATAAGCTACTTTGGAAGCTACATAATATTTCAAAGCTACATTATATTAATTGAGATTTTGATAAAACAAGCATTGTGTAGTTATATTATGTGACATTTACAAATGTTATTAAACTATTTTATTATCAAACTCTAGATTTGGAAAAAATACAATTATAAAATTTATTGCTATCTCATTGAATAAATGAATTTTTCAAAACCATTTACTATTATTGCTATTAGCAATGAAATGTTATTTTTATCAGCCTATGCATATTTACAATCAAAGTTGCTACAGAAGGCTATATTTTTAACAAACAAAAATCAAATTGCTACTTTTTAGTTTCAAATATTAACAAATAAAGTTAATAAATAACTAACAAAACCAAACATATAACAAGAAAACAACAAGCCTCAGTATTTATGTTAATGTTATGGTTTATACTTACAAAGATTTCTAGTGAATTTTTTATACCAAGGTTAAAGTGATGTTTAAAATTTAATTTAAATTTATGTTCTTAAAATTGATTAAATTTTTAAACACATTTCTTAATCAAGAATAGAAACCTTAACTCATCTACTTTTAATTTTATTTTTATTTTTATCCTTCACTTAAAACAATGATGATTAAGCATAACAAAAAAAAAAAAGCAAGGGTTGTGATATAAAATAGATGAGTAACAACTTTATACATAAACATGATATAAAATAAATGGGTTTATTTTCATAGGATGGAAAAGATAGAAATGGTTGGACAAAGAGAATTGACAAAATACCATTGAATATTAAGCTTTGAAACTTGTAACACATTATAAATAAAACTAATAGACCATAATTCTTGCAAAACAACCAAAATATCATTGATTAATATATTGATATGATATCATAATCATTATTCAAAATAAGATAATTTATCAATACATTCAACCCCCAATAATAAGAGTATCTATTTCTACATATATTAAATAATAAAAAAACATCAAAATCATCTAGTTACTCAATAAAACAAAGTCATTAATAGTCTTGTCAAAATTTACAAAATCAATCTATGTTGACATATTCCAAATTGCTAATTCCAAATGTAAACTTCTACCTCTCATCCTTCCAAAACTTAGTATAATCTTGAAACCCAGCTTTTCCATTTTCATCAAAAGCTTGAAAGTCTACATTTCCTAATAAGAAAATCTTGAAAATATGTTAATCATTGCCATCATCAAGTATAGTATCCTTAACATCATTCAAAGATTCTTTTTTGCTTTCATATGCATTTAATAATTGTTGAATTCCATCATGGTTATAAAAATAATATCTTTAATCAACATTTTTATTTGATAAGTCTGTAAAACTATTTGATATACCATTTGCAACAATATTGCCATGATGCTTCAAACATAATTTTAGAAAAGAGCCATAATTTCCTAATTTTAATTGTTAAGGATGAACATTATATCTCTTAGCATCTACACAATCTGAATTCAGACTTTTTTTCCTTTCAATTGTAAGCAATATTTCTATATAATCTAAACACATTGTGTTTGTTAAAACTACAAAACTTATATATAAACATGTACTTTTTATAACACTTCTTCATATTTTTTACCTGAAGAATATGTTTTGCATCTGCATAAATAGGTTGATTGTTATTACTTTCATGTATCATTTTTTCTAAAGTCTCATATGACCATAGTTCTAAAATAACATATTATCTATTTTAAAAAACACCTATACATATAAAATAAACATAGCATACATCTAGTATAGCATCCTTACCATTATACAAAGATTTTTTCTTGTTTTTATATGTATCTTGCAAATGTTGATTTCTATCACACCTATAAAAATAACAAGTATGATCAACATTTCTATTTGATAAGTCATACTCTATATAACTATATGACTTTGTTCATGTGTTTTGGCTTTGCCCCTTTACATAGCACATGTGGACATGGGCTTTCAAATTGATGAGCGGTGAGGTACCCCTATGCTCGACCATACAAATCATAAACATTCACACATGATTCGGTTGATTTCTGTGGATGGGACTAGTTGTGGCATCTAGATCATTATGCTTTGATCATAGTTCGATGTCTTCCCAATTGAACTAGTGGTAGCTTTGTTACGTATGGTTTAGTCCAAAGTGAGAAGTATGATGTTGTCTCTAATTCTACACTACTCCTGATAATGATGGAAAACAAGATCTAAACTAGCCTATGTGCAATGAGTATCCACACTTAATCATCCATACATGTCTTAGACTTCATGAGTGATGGGACACGATATCGCATGGGCCACGATATCATGTATGCGATATCATGTCCACCATGATATCATGTATGCTATATCGCAGTGCACCGTCAAATCTATAAATAAGAGGCGGCTCTCCCTTGTTTCTCATTCTAGGTCTAGACTGTAGCGAAACTCTGTGGTAGTTTTACCTCTCCAAAGATAGAATAATTTCCATGTGCCCACAGTAGGAGCTCCAAAGTGAACGGATCTTTATTCGAGCAAATATTGTACCTAAACACAAGTTTGTGTATGGAAATAAAGACAAAATTCTTGGATAAACCTTACAATGCATGGAATAGGCTAAATAGGATTTGAATTATTGTTATTTATTGTTTCTAATTTAAATGCTTTATTAGGTCATTAAATCTCTCTCAATCCTTCTCTCCTAGTTAAGTGCATTCAGTACGACCGCTTCGAGCACGTGCGTTACGCTTGGTGATCCCAGCAACGATTAGCGTTTGGTAACCAAGGTTGCATTGGTTCAAGGTGTGAACAGTAAGTGGGAACGAATACTGATGCTAGGTTAATTAAGGCTTAGTTAGTTAGTTAAAGTTAGTTAATTAGTCTCTTCACCCTTCACCTCATTAGCATAGGAGATAAAACATAAAAGACATAAAAATCATATACCTCAAACTTACTTAACCATACAACTGTGACAAATACAAGTAAGTCTGGGAAGACAATGAACGATTAACCTTAAGTGTTCCATAAGTCATGTAGGCACTTAGTCTGTAGAGTTCAACTGGATCGTGTGTGTAACACTCATATTCGTATGGTTGAGTGTAGGGGTACCTCGCCACTCATCATTGGCGCCATTGCCAAGGACTAAGTGTTTGTGCGCTAAGTAGAACATAGGAGATCACTCACATCGTTGGAAGCTAAAACGAACCCTTAGGGTTAATCAAACGAAAAATTATATAACAGTTAATCAGCACACCGAATAAGACACAATGTCTTCTTCTTCTTCTCATAAGAGCACTTCACCACCTAGGGATCATACAAGAAACAGTCGGCAGTCTAAAACACATAACCAAAATCTGTCAATTCCTTAATAGTACCGAGTGGTATATACTCATCCTGATGAGTATCTACCTGATTTTACTTTTATCCTCCATCAGGATGAACAACTGCGTTGGAGAGACTTGCAAGATAACATAGTGTTACCTCCAGATCATGCAGTCCCCAACATGCTTCTCCGTGCTCTAGCACAGATAGGCATGACACAGCTCTATGTTGAATACATTATCGGTGATTTTAACACAAGGGATTACCATACCATAGCCGCACAACGTAAAAGGGACTCAAGGCAGGAGAGCCACCATACATTGTTGAAGGGCAAAGGGGTCTCGCACGTCCTAAGCAAAATTGGAGATGGTGAACCACTTATAACGGGTTCTCCATAAAATGATGTTTTTCCTCCTAACAATAGTGAGGAGGCGGGGTATCAGAACCTACACTCCATGATACATAACCCTAGTTCTAACCCCTGTGAATGCCAACTGTTCACTAAGGGAACAAAAAAACATGATAAGGACAGGCATTCAAATCGTCATCACGATCAGGGTCGTAGCCACAGAAGAGAAGGTAGGAAACATTGTCATGGCAATGGTTCTCCTTCTTCTTCCCCTTCATCACATCATTCACCCTTTTCTTCCACATTAGGATGCAGTCACCAAGAGCATAACGGTGAGGATAAGGGTAAGCGAAATGAGAGACCTCAACGAGAGAGTCGAGAGAGAGGACGAGGGCAGTCTAGAGAGTCTAGGCATGAAAGAAGGGAAAGTAGGGAACAACGTAGGAATCATAGACTTCATGAAAGAGATGATCATGACAAACCCCTACTTGCCACACAAAGTATGCTAGATATTACGGAGGCTGTAAGAATCCCCACAAGGTATCAAAAGGATAGTCAAATCAAGAGACTAGATATGAACAATATCCCACGCTTCAAAGGGGGATACAACGCTGATCCACAAAATCATTTATAGGCATTCCACGATGCCTACGCCTTGCAAAACATAGAAAATAAGTGGTAGAAATTAAATTTGTTTCCTAGGACACTCATAAAGGAAGTAGAGAGTTAGTACCGGTCCTTAGAGCTGGAAACCATTAGGAGGTGTAGTATGATGTTAGAACTCTTCAACGATAAATATCAAACATACTCCAGAGTGTGTAACTTGCGTAAGCAGATCCAAGGATGGAAGAAAGGTACTCACAAACCCTTGGATGCTACTATGGGCCGCTACTACACATTGCTACATCGTTACCCAAGCCATGGTTATGCACAACGGGATCAACTAAGCCACCTTGTAGATGGGCTAAGGTACGAAACTAGGGGAACCTTGGGACTTATGCCCAAGGGAGATTATTAGAACTTAGATCCCATGAAGTTCATCGATTATTGGAGCAAGTAGCTAAAGAAGAAGGGGAGCTATGAAAAAGAGAGTGTGCGGAAGAATATAACTGTGACCCTTCCCTCCAAAAGAGGGGAGTGAGATTCTATGATGAAGAGGATGAGTCACCACTCGAAGAGTTGGTGAATAGAAAAACCTTACTACTTCAAAAGCTAACAATGGAAGTATCGACTAAGGTAGATGAAATATGGAGCTCCTTAGACAATAAAATTTAAACTATCCTAAAGATTGTAGAGAAATCTAAGGAGGCACGAAGTAGTGACAAGGACAAGAAAAAGTGGAGAGATTCAGGCCCTACACGTGACAAGGGTAAGGGGAAAATAACTATTGCCGATGAGGTTGTGGATTTGGATACAAACAATGATGGTGGATGTGAGATCTACCAATATGACCATCCTAAGGGATGTTGCCCAATAATCTCACATCTACAAGAGCCTGGGGTATATGCACTCAACCCAAGACTTAACAGACGGAAGACACCTCGAAGGTTACCTTATTCTCAAGGTAACCCAAGGCAGTTCCACCAACCGTTAACGTATTATCCAAGTGGAATGCCATCACAACCTATCGGGCAACACCAATAGTGGCAACACCCACAGTCATGGGGGATGCCACCACCTAGGCAACAATACCCTTACCGGTAACTAGATCCTTATGGCTACTAGGTGTAGCAGCCAGTTTCTCCAAGTGACTCCATGGGTCACACAACTCCACAACATCGCTACCAAGTTCGGGAGTATTTTCGAAGGACTCCTTCTCCTACGGAAGACACTCCACACATGTACCATCCTCCAAATCCATCCGCCTCTCTCGCACCATTAGTTCCAGTACCACCCGCTCCAACAATGTAAGGGGAACTCCCCACTCAACTGTAGCAACGTAATGCTACAAGAGCCATAAAACTTCAACCCGCTACTAGTTCTAAAAACCATACAAAGAGAAGACCCTTCTTCAAAACCAAAAGCCCAAACAAGCTCTCACAACAACAAGTGGTTGAGTCTGTGAACACCCCTCCAACAAATAAGGCTTTGGAGCTCCCTTCAAACCAATACCAGAGCTCAACGCATACGGTTATGTTAACACATACTGTAACTGACTGGATCAAGGTAGGCCACCTTCCCAGGAAACTATCTAACCCTGGAAGTCCCTTAATCTACCTCCAAGTCACCGGGAACGAACCACATAGGGCTTTTCTTGACTCAGGTTCTGGAGTCAACTTAATATCATGAGAGATGCATAAATCTTAGAACCTGCCTCCACTAAAGAAGACCAACATTCAACTAGAGCTAGCTGACCAGTCCATCACCATTCCCTTGGGATTGGTGAAGAACATCATTACCACTGTGTGTGGTTGCTCATACCCAACCAATTTCCTGGTGATAGAAGTCAACAGCAACAAAGGGGATTTTCCAATTATAATGGGAAGGGCATGGCTAAGTACAATAGATGCATTCCTAGGAAATAACGATCTTTCCTTGGAAATATCTAAGGTAAACATTTATGGAAAGATCAAGAAGAAGAAAGTCCCATGCATCACATATAGTGACTCATCGGATGATGACATGGAGAAATTCTTAGCATCTCCTACATGCAACAGGTGTGCCCTAAAAACTCTGAGACAAAGATGCCTGTATGTAGCAACCACACAACAAGTGGACACCCCGTGGTTGATAGCTAATTGAAAGAGCAACCCACCAAAATGCATGGAACGAACTGGGGGAACAACTCATGTCCACAACGAAGGCATAGATACATTGGAGTATGAGCATCGCTGACTTCCACCCCTTAATCTAAGAACATCAATGGGGAGAAGTTGGGCACTTTTAATAAATTCAAATAGACGTTCATTATTTCAGATCTCTCCCTTTCCATTCAGTCATGGGGGAGGTGGCCACCTATGCTAATCATTTGGGGCCCTCAGTTCTTTTTACGTTTTTGTTTTACACATTTTTGTTTTACACATTTTTTGTTTTACAAATTTCTTTAACTTTTCTTCTTTTTGTTTTACAACATCGTTATACTTTTCCATTTTGTGTGTGTGTGTGTGTGTGTTATCCATCTTGTAAGTTTTTCATGTAATAAGTGTTCTTCATGATAGTATGAACTATTTTTATATTAATTACTAATGTTTGGTTTTTACCTTTAAGTCATGATGTTGATACTAAGGTATGGTTCTTTTGATATGGCAAGCAATGAGTCCACTTCATCCATACATCCACAAATTTCTATGGTCTCTCTCAACTTGGAAATGTACAGTCCCTTTCTATAATAAGAACTATAACGAATTGGTGACTAGGCATTTCTCAAACTAAGGAAGGACTCAAGGATTGAAAGGGTGTGACTTCAAGGGAACTTGATGCATTTGTGTTGGCCATTCTCTTGGGTGCTTGGATGTTTTCTTCTTGATTTTTCTTACCGTTTTGATGTTACCCAATTATCGAGAAGCTGAGTTAATAAAAATAACACGGTCTTTGTATGGTGTGGTTATCTTCTTTCCATCATTCTTTCTCCATCATTCACCTCATTGCCGATTGTAACATTAGTGTATATTTTGGTTGATGCATTGTTTTCTTTTTGGTAAATTCTTGCGGTTAAGACTTTAACTCTTGTTCCAAATGACATTCCCAAAGACTACAGACTCTTTGAATGTGGATTTTTCAGGGCATTAAGGGCATGAGCCTGCTTTGGGGAGGACCCACTGACATTCCTATTTGGTGCACCAGTTAAATTCTTTCCCCTAACATTTTTACAATCTATTTTATTTTGTTCATTTCCATCTTGACATCCATTTCATCGATGTTATAGTTGTCTCTTTTTCTCCATCTTTCTTGTTCTTTTTCTTTCTCCATTTTATCACTACCGGAGGTTCGCTCTTAGTCATGGGGGTCCTGGTCTAATTTTTTCAATTTTCTCCTAACCCCTACACCTTCGATAGTTATCATGAATATATCTCCAGACCCATATCAACCATACCACAACTTAGCCAATGGACCTTTCACAAAAGCAAGGTATAAACTACATTGTGATTCATTTACCCTTGCTAATACTAAGACTATGTTGTGTGTGCAGATGGCAATCATGCAACAATGGACTAGATCTGGAGGGAACACTTGGAATGGAGCAGTTTTGAAGCAGCTATGCAAGGAGCAAGATTGATGGTGCTCTTATGGATGGACAAAAAAAGGCACAATCTTGGCATTGGTAGTAGTGAAACTTCTTTCTCTCTCTTTCTCAACTACCAAGTAAGGCTTAATGTCAAATGTATAAGGTGTTCACTCTTCTTTTCATGAACACCAGTTTTGTCTTGTCTTGTAATGATGATCCGTTCACATGTCATCTCATTAGTTCCATTTGAGTCAATAATCCTATACCATCCCAATATTTTGTAAGGAACTCAAGGATGAGTTTTTATTTAGTCATGGGGGTATGATGGGACGCGATATCGCATGGGCTGCTACAAAGTCTTCCCCTGCGATATCACGTACGCGATATCGCAGTGCGCCGTCAAATCTATAAATAAGAGGCAGCTCTCCCTTGTTTCTCATTCTAGGCCTAGACCATAGCAAAACTTTGGCAATTTTACCTCTCCAAAGATAGAATAATTTCCATGTGCCTGCAATAGGAGCTCCAAAGTGAACAGATCTTTATTCAAGCAAATATTGTACCTGAACACAAGTTTGTGTACAGAAATAAAGATGAACTTCTTGGATAAACCTTGCAATGCATGGAATAGGCTAAATAGGATTTTAATTATTTTTATTTATTATTTCTCATTTAAATTCTTTATTAGTTCATTAAATCTCTCTCAACCCTTCTCTCCTAGTTAAGTGCATTCTGTATGACCACTTCAAGCACGTGCGTTACGCTTGGTGATCCCAGCAACGATTAGCGTTTGGTAACCAAGGTTGCATTGGTTTAGGGTGTGAACAGTAAGTGGGAACAGATACTGATGCTTGGGTAATTAAGGCTTAGTTAGTTAGCTAAATTTAGTTAATTAGTCTCTTAACCCTTCGCCTCATTAGCATAGGAGATAAAACATAAAAAACATAAAAATCATATACCTCAAACTTACTTAACCATACAACTATGACAAATACAAGTAAGTCTGGGAAGACAATGAATGATTAACCTTAAGTGTTCCATAAGGCGTGTAGGCACTTAGTCTGCATAGTTTGATCGCATCACGCGTGTAATGCTCATATTCATATGGTTGAGTGTAGGGGTACCTCGCCACTCATCAATGAGGCTACTTCTGGGATTGCCAAGCGTATGTCACTAGGTATGCCAAACAATACACTGTTGGGTTGCCAAGTACCTACACTTAAACACTTGTGATTAAGCTGTACACATTCTGCTTCATAACAAGAACAGTAAAGAGTAATAAATGGAAACATTTAACTAAGAAAGTAGTCAATAATTAATAGTGCAAAAGCAATAATAATCTAAGTGAATGTTGTAATGATGAAAGTAATCTTGATCTTTATTGTCAGTCATGTAATGTGTCCAAGTATGTCACACTTGATCAAAGGTGTCGTACAATTACAAACATCATACTATGGACATGCATTGGGAATGTCAAACTCTAAGGAAAAGAAACTAAAAACTAAAATCTACTACTTCCCTACATTCTACATGCTATCACATCTAAGCTTCCAAGTGTTATATTTATAGACAAACCCATATGAGGCAATGTTAGATATTCGATGTCACTTCTTAGCTCCAATGTTGGGTATTCGACGTCAGGGCTCTAATGTCGTGTATCTAATGTTGGGACCCAAAAAATGATGACTCATCATACCCCCATGACTAAATGAAAACTTGTCCTCAAGTTAAACAAAATGAGGAACTAGTTCTTTACAAAACATTGGGTAGGTATGGGATTATTGACTAACTTAAATAATGAACAAAATACTTAACTTGGTGGATGCCACAATGGTGTGATACAAAAAATGGAACACATTATTACAAAGCAAAAAAAAAAACTAGGAAGCTCATGTGGAGCCCAGAGGTGGTGACTCGTCCATGGGTTGCTTACCTTTGTCAACAGGCCATTGAAATTTGTAGTGATTGAGCAATGCCTGCAACTTCTCCTCCTCCATCCTTGGGTCATGTACCATCCAAGCTATTATGCCAATGTGTGTTGGCACCAGTACATCCCAAGGACATGGTAGTTGTAAGAACATCTAATTCACTTTTATGTACCAAGATATGAACTATCATTGTTCTTTATCAAAGGCCCTAGCTTTATCCCTAAGTTCATGATAATCTATCAATCTTTGAGCTAGGTTTTAGGCTACATCCTTTTATCCTTGATAGTTGGCTTTAACCACCTCTAATTCAAAGTTTTCCACTTGCAATTTCTACAAAATATCCTTTCAATTTATAAAATCCTTCTCATATAATGCATAGCTAGTTGTCACTTGTTTTTCTAGCTCATTTTGAGGGCAATCTTCCATTAACATGGCAAGGTTGGCATATCTAGGGTTAGCTAATGCCATGTATTCTTTTAGATCTTGTCTCTATAGGTCCTTGTTCTTAACTTTCTCTTGATGGACCAAGGCATAGCTATCCAAGATGGGCTACCACTCAATATTTTGGGCTGAAAAGGAGTTGATGTGGGCTTTGGGCATCTAGATTTCTTTTTCATTAATTTGCTTGTACATGCCAACTTAGTTGCAGAAGTGCTCTTTCAATTTTTCATGCTTTTTGGCCTCATTTTTCCACGTGCTAATTTCAATTGCTAACTTTTGGTGGATAGCACAAACCGCCTCCATTGAGAGGGTTCTATTCTCTTTGGCCAATCTATTCATGTCTTGGTTGACCCTCACCAGCTGTTCTCTTAACTGTTGGATGCTTTCCTTTAGAATGTTCTTTTTTTCCACTATGGTCAACCCGGAATTTTCTGCAGTGAGCTACTTATTCTCTTCTTGTATAGTAATCAATGCCTTTTTGTATGCATGAGATTGTGCATCAATAGCAATGGCATTCCAAACCACCTTCTCTTTCTCTTGCTTAGCAACTACTCTCTCCTTCATTAGCTTGGTTAGTTGCTCTATTCTGAATTGTTAAATTTCTTTTGGTGCAACAAAATGGGCAAGGTCTCTTTGTTCAGCTCTCAAGGCTACTGACTTCTCTTGTAATCTTTGTATTTCTGCCTTCACATGCTCTGCCCTAACTTCTGCCATTACCAACTTCCATTTCATGATGATGAGGTCTAATTGGGTTGCAATGACATCACTAGGGATGTCAAACAAAGTGTTCATTACTTGGCCCATCTACAACAATCAATCAAGCACATCATCATGCACTACAGGAGTCATTGAAGTCCCAGCCAATACTTGTGCATCTCTGATTCTCGTTAGATATATCAAGGGCACAACAAGCATGTTGAATGATTCTTTGATATGATCAGTGATGACTTCTATTGCACCTACTACATTCTCATGTTGTAGTACCATGACTATGGCACCTTCCCTAGTTTCCAATGTTACTTGAAAAGATGCAGTGTTCCCACAGATTTTTCATGATCATTAGGATCATTCTCCTCCTGATTTTATCGAGATCTCCCCCCGCGTTGGGTCAATTGACACTATGAACCATACGACATCATCTATGACTTGGAAGAGGTTGGACTCATCCCTACTTCCCAAGTTGACTGCTTCAACGATCTTCTGAAGATGGCTCATTGAGGACCTATAGTCTTGTGGCAAAGGTGATGGTAAAGCTTGTGCCTATGGGCACTATTCAGGCTCGTGTTGTGTTTCTGTTTGTGGCTATGCCTCCTTCTCTGCTTCTTGTTCTTCACCAAGATCTTTTATTGATGCTACAAGTTTCAAGAGTTCAACGAAGAAGGCATTCTGAGCCTTCTTAAGGATATCATTGGTATATCCTAGGACCCCAGCGTGCTTGCACAACTTTCTAATTAAGCAAGGAAATGGAAATATTGGTCTCCCTAACTTTGTTTCTTTAAACTATCATTGAATTTCAGCAAAGACTGGGGAAAATTGGCTACAAATTTAACCATTACAATGGCACTTCCCCTAGCCACATAAGTTGAAATTTTATTAAGCCCTTTTGTGGGAAATAGATGGTAAGTCTCAACAACAATTTCTTAGTCTTGGGTTCGAACCTAGTTGATAAATGAGCAACCTTAGCCCCTTCATTTGGTAGGATAAGAGCTGTAGCAATTGCTTTAACTAAATAAGGGACGATCACTCCACAAATGTTAATGATGATGCCCTCATCCTTATTGTGCCAGAACTAATAAGTTTCACCTAGGTACCATTTGCCACTGTTTGACAAAATGGACCACAATGGGAATGCCTTGAGTTACGTCCAAACCGCTTCTAGAGAAAACTCCATGAATGGGCCAAAGTTCATCTTCATGATGATTGAAGCCAATGTGGACTTTTCTAAAGTGGCAACAAGGCAATCAAAAGGCAACTTGAGACATTGTCACTACTTAGGAACTTGTGGTTCTTCAACCTCCCCTTGGGCTGATTACGTAAGGCCTCTTAGTGAAAGCTGAAGGATTGGGCCTCCTACTCTGCGTGTCCTACATGTTTGCCTTGCTAACTGCAGCCACCTTGTGGATGCTTAGTAGCTCTCTGTGAGGGTTCACCTTGGGCACCTCTTTTTGGGACCATCTACAATCAAGAAAATGGCAAGTGTTGCTAAGGTTATATTTGTTATCATAAATCGGTTTATACCTTACTTTCAACATTAGTTTATTAAGTTCGTAATACATATGATCATAGAGTTAGAAATATTTTCAAGAGAAATCCCCAAAAAATATCTATCTCCTTTTATGACCCTTTGCAATTGGCTTCCTTTTCCTAATATATGACTTATAATGATGGTTATAAGCTCGTGGGTTAGAAAATTTGGATTTCTAGCATTAACGTGAGTGATTTTCCATTATAACTCCTAGAGTTTTTAATATTCTTACCCTTATGATACCTTTTAGCTTATAGGAAATTTTAGTAATTCAGCACAAGTTTCACATGCAAGCACCCCCCTCTACACCCCCCACCCCCCCTAATGACTAAGATGAACACTCTAAGTTCAAATGGGTTAAAATAGCATGGAAATTAGAGCAGTAGAGGGCTAAATATTGCAAGTGGAAGATGAATGCATAGAGCTCGAAGTTGCAAGAGAAAAATTGAACAACTCCCATAGTAGCAAATGCTGAAAATGAATTTTAAGTACTATAGGGGTCATATTTATAGGCTTTATGTGACCCGACGTTGGGTACACGATGTTGTGTTAGACCTGATGTCAGGTACACGATGTCAAGGTCCAAAAATATTCACTATATGGGGCAACTGAACATGTAAACTAAAGCTCTTGTATTGGTTGGAAGGTTTGAAGTTAAGTTCATCATTCTAGGATAAGTGAAAAATCAATTTGAGGCACTAAAAGTATGATAAAATGAAGTCATTGACCTGAAAAGCACTAGAATGAGCAAGAAAAAGGCGTTGAAATCAAAGTTGTGGACAAATCAATTTCATGATAAGGGAAATAATAAAATGTAACATTTGAGCATTTGGAAGGTAAAAAATGATGTGGTTCTATGAAACAAGTATAAGTCACAAAAATTACAGAAGAGGATCCTCCCCAAAGCAGGCTCTAGCCTATGATGCCCTTATGTAACCACACCTATAATATCGATAGGCACTAAAGGGGTTGAATGCAATGCATACTTGTAAAACAAAAGACACATGTTAAAATCACCAGTGTGAGATAAGAGTTCTATGTTACACAGAACCCATAAGTTATAATCATCCAAACAACGAGATGAGATGGACTATAGAAAGGATTGCAGAAATTGGGACATGAGGTGTCTTACCATGGTTACAATGAAATCTTGTGTGTTATTAATGGTTAAATAACTATGTGTCCTTCTTTCCAAGATGCAAACCAAGTCCACACCACATTTGCAATGACATCGCATTATTTCATCACATCGATGGACAACCATAAGACTATTAGAGTCACAAGGAGTAACATCACTTAACACTTTGTCCCAAGGGAGGAGCTTATTATGGCACACTTATTATATATTTTTTTCCTTTTTCATTTTTTTTTTTTTTTTTTTTTGTTCTTAGAAGCCATCAACCTTCAGGCAGGGGTACATGTCTTTCAAGTGGAACCCACAAAAGTTCATTTAATGTCATTTTAAGGTACTCTTACTTCCATTTTTCATTAGATCTACAAGGATATGGTTACAACCTTAGCAACATGATAGAACATACAAAAGTGGCCAAAGAGAATCCATGAATCCCCTTGATGTCACACCCTTTACATTCCACCTTGGTTCTACACTCTTCTAACTAGACACAATGATTATAAAGTTATCTTTAGTTTGGATGGTGGAAAAGATTACCATTATGATGAGGGAAAGAACCTCTTATTAATGGAATGAGTTGGTCAATGACATGGTCTAAATGTTTGAATAATCAATCCCTTATGACTTGACAACATAGAGAAAACCTCACCTCAATGGGCAACATGATCATCTTATTCATAAGCAAGATTACTCAATAAAGAAAATGAAACAACAACTACAAAAAATTGGAAGAAATAGGAAAAATTTGGATCAAGAAATAGAGAAATGAAAAAAAGGTGTAAAACAAAAAGATGAAAAGTAGTTAAAAATCTTGAAGATTAGAATGGGAGGTAACCCTCATGACTAAACATTTGGCCATGACAAGGATTAATAAGTGGACTAATAGGATCCATGCATGTATGAAACATTGGGAACTATCCATACCCCAACCACTAGGTGTCTATTGGTGGTGTGGTGGCTGGGTAGAAAAATTAGTTGTCACACACTTGATTATTAAATGTATGGTGGGTCAAGGTATGAGGTGTGTTAACATTATGGATGGCTAGCCCATGATTGCACCCTTGATCATGATATGGTATGCATGGATGTATTTGTCTCCCCATGCTTGTAGATTCATTAGTTTGATTACTGATAGATGGTAGCCTGTGTGCATGTTCGGAGGTTGTTGGTTGAGACAAGGAAGGTGGTACATATGGTCGGAGGACGTTGGTTGAGACAAGGAAGGTGGTGCACCAGATTGGCCTTAGGCTAGCTCAGATGATACAATGGATCCATGAATGGTTTGCTTTGGCTTATGACCTTTCCTCTAGAAGTGATGTTTTCTACATTGCAGTTGAGAACCACTGGTGTTAACATGTCTATGCGCATTTGTAGCAGAAGTGACACTCGTTTATTGACATTGTGGTGTGAAACCTTCTTGTGTTATTGGCAATGGCATATAAGGAGGTGGAGAATGAGAATATCAAGGGTAGTATGGATGGTAAGAGGCATGAGGTGGTGATCCTTTAAGGAATGTCATGTATTGATGGAACTCGGGAGAGTGGTAGTGGTGATTGGAAGTAGAATATGTAGAACTAGTTAGAGAAATGGGGTGTTGAATGTAATATCCATGTCGTGTTAGCAAAGATGGATAATTTGGTGGTGGCCTCCCCCACAACTGTGGTTGTTGCCACTACGGTTGATGACCATGTTGAGGCTGGTAATAAGTCCCCTAAGAGGGTATGATTGGTTGTGGAACTATCTATAATTACCTTGTGGGAGAGAAAATCTCCCAGGCATGTGCTTTTGCACAAACTTTAGATTTAAGGCTCCTGTCCAATACTCCCATAGATGCAACAAGATTGGGCAATGGTCCTTTGGATGGTCATATATGTAGATGTTGCATCCATTATCTTCATCTATGGTTGAGTCTATAGCCTCACTTTCTTTAGCCATTTTTCCTGTTTGTTGAAAAGTATTCTTAGTTGTTTCTTGGTTCTATTTCCTTTGTTTAGTGTGATCGTCTGACTTGTTTTGCATAATCCTCTCCTCAATCATCTTAATGAGAGTTGTGACATTTTCATATATCCATTTGGATATCCTATTAAACTTTGCTTCAAGTTCATCAATATACTCTTGTATCAGCAAGATTCATTGCAGAATCACCTTATCAAGAGAAGTTTCATTCTCCTTACCATAGATTTGGACCTCCTTCTATTGAAGAGTTTGGTCCCATTGATATTTCTCAACATTCTCCCATTTTCATATCTCTCCTTCTTCTTTTCACACATGCTCTATTAGCTCTTTGATCTAATATGCTTGGAGCTCCTATAATTGTCCTAGGGCATACATCCCAAGGGTCTCCCTTGTTTCATTATGAAGCCAATCTATGATGTGGAAAAGTTTCCTTTCCTCAGAGAAATCGTGGCCTGGGCATCTATTCAGTAAGGCATAATATCTATCTAATGCCATGCCCAAGGGTTCATGTTGCTCTTTCTTCTACTCTTGGATCTGTCTCCTCAAATTGGACACTCTTACATAGGTTTGGTATTTCTCATTGAAAAGTTCCAGCATTGTAGACCATCGTTGAATTGAATTTGGTCTCAACGATCGATACCACACTTCAGCTCTATCAACCAGTGTCCTAGGAAAGAGCTTAAGCTTTTGCTACCCACTTTCAATGTTGTAAATTGCACAAGCATCATGGAAGGCTTGTAAATGATGTTGTGGATCTTAATCATAGCCTCCTATAAATTTAGGAATATTATTCATGTCAAGCTTAAGTAGACAACTCTTTTTACGATGCCTATGAGATTTCTTTACTACCTCTGTGATCTGCATTAGGCTCTTAGTGGGAATCAAGAGTTCATCATCATCAAAAAAATTGTGAGGGAAATGCCTATCTCTATTTGTTTGATCATGATGATGTTGTCTTTGACCTTTCCCATGGGTTCAATTCTGATTTTAACCCTTTAGTGGGGCTCTATCTCTATACCTACATTCATCTTCATTAGAACTAGACATTGAAGGGAAAGAGGAAGATGAGGAACTAGAAGAATTGCCATGGCTTCTATGATGTTCTTCTTAGTCCTTTCATTTACCATTTCTGGGATTTGAGGAGGTCTTCGGCCTTGAGGCCTCCCCTAGTCTAGGACCTATGTCATCTCCTTCAAGATTGTCTACCTTAAGTGAATGTAGTCTTTGAGTATCGTTAGGGTGGTCATGATCATAAGAAATCCCTACGTAAGGTTATTCACTCAAATTTTCTTCATCATATATCTCGTTAATTCTCCAATGAATGTGTTTCCTATATAGTACATGGTCACTTCCTTATGAAAGAAACATTGTTGTTTCTTTATGGTGTGTGTGAGCTAAGAGTTTCTAAAAGATATATCATTAATACCTTTTACAATGATCACGTATAATATAACTAATCTAGATAACTAGCACCATCCCTAGCAACAGCACCAATGATGAGTGACGAGGTACCCCTATGCTCAACCATACAAATCACAAGCATTCACACATGATCTAGTCAAATTTCGTGGATGGAACTAGTTGTGGCATCTAGATCGTTATGCTTTGATTGTAGTTCATTGTCTTCCCACTTGAACTAGTGGTAGCTTTGTCACATATGGTTTAGTCCAAAGTGAGGCGTATGATGTTGTCTTTAATTCTACGCTACTCTTGATAACGATGAAAAACGTACATTAATTAAGATAATTGATGATGGAACACAAGATCTAAACTAGCCTATGTGTAATGAGTATTCGCACTTAATCGTCCATACATGTCTTGGACTTCGTGAGGCTACTTCTAGGATTTCCAAGCATATGTCACTGGGTATGCAAATAATACATCACTGGGTTACCAAGTACCTACACTTAAATGCTCGTGATTAAGGCGTACACATTTTGCTTAATAACAAGAATAGTAAAGAGCAATAATGGAAACATTTAACTAAGAACATAGTCAATAATTAACAATGAAAAAGCAATAATAATTTAAGTGAATGTTGCAATGATGAAAGTAATCTCAATTTTTATTGTCAGTCATGTAACGTGTCCAAGTATGTCACACTCAAACAAAGGTGTCGTATGATTACAAACATCACACTGCGGACATGCACTGGGAATGTCAAACTCTAAGGGAAAGAAACTAAAAACTAAAACTATCTACTACTTGCCTACATTCTACATGTTTTCCCATCTGAGTGCCCAAGTGCTATATTTATAGGCAAACCCAAATGAGGCAATGTCAGATATCTGACATCACTTCTTGGCTCCATCATCGGGGCTGTAATGTCACGTATCTAATGTTGGGATCCACCAAATGATGACTCGTCACAAAGTAATTTCATTGTGCAAGCTATCTCAAGATAATTTTATATTTGGCCTTTTGGCCACCACTTCTACTAATTTTAAATTTTTTGTGGAAAGTTATTAGCCCTATTATTATATATTACATTTTGAAGCATAGATGTAATGTTATATTTTTAAGGACTGATTATTCTAATGAATGTCATCTAACAATGATGGAGAAATTGCAAATATTCTACCTCATTCATTTCCAATGCAAATCTCAAGCATCAAAGTTCAAAATGGATATTCATTAGGTGATTCATCTTCTATAGCCTTGGGAAAGGCCCTCTTCAATAAGAATCTCTGCATAGAATCTTCCCTTCTTACATTTAAGTGGAGTCACCATATGGGACTCTCTCTACCTTTTATCAAGCACTATCTATCTCATCCAAATTTCTACCACTCTCTCTTGTAACAAGTCAATTGGTTTTGGTGGATGGTAGTACCCCATATTGGATTTCTCCATTTCGCAAACGGTTATTTATGAGGACGTTTTCTAGAGTTTCATCCCCAGTAATCTAAGTTTTCCATATTTTATGTCTCTGTGACTTAATGAGATTTATCTATTTGACAATTTTTTACTATTAATAAAACTTCTTTTCAAGGTCTGACACCCCACCCCCCATACTCTATATGACTATTCAATGTAGCACTAACAACAAATTTTCCATAATATCTTAAATATGATTTCTTCAAAGAGTCATCATTTCCTAATGTTACTTGTTCATGATAAATATTATTTCTATCAAAAGTTGCAGAATTAGAATGCAAATCCTTTTGTCTTTTTAATGATAAGCCACATTTCTACACAATTTCAAACCGTTATATTTGTTAAAACTACAAAACTTACATACAAATATATACGTTTTATAACACTTTTTTTTCATAGTATTTTTACCTAAAGATTATATTGTGCATCTACATATGTAGGCTAAGTACTATCACTTTCATGTATTATTTCTTTTGAAGTCTCACCTAACAATAACTCAAAATAAAAAAACATATTACTTGATTAAAAAAATAACTATATGTATAAAATAAACAAAACATATTATCATCTATTCAAAGCATTTACCTCCTTGTTTTAAACCTCTATTCAATTTCACTACACAAATTTTTAAAATCTTTGCTTTTGTCTTCTTGTTTTTTCTCTAGTATTTTTTCCTTTTTTTTATCACTTTATTTGTACCATAAAAAAATATTTCGAATAATTTTGTTTCTGATTATATGTTGCCACACAGTTTTCACATCTTTCAAGATAATAGATTTTAGAAGATAATGACATACTCCAAGCATACCTACTTTGTTAATAGTATCTTTATCTTCAACAACAGATATCACTAAGTAGTAAAAAGAATACAAATAACTACATCAAATTACTTAACCTCCAACATATCAAAGAACTTATCTATCAAAGATATTCTTATTTTTTAAAAAAACATATTTTGCTATTTTGAATCCATCTTGAAAGCTATATTTGCTTCAATAATAATGAGATTAAACATGTTTACTTCTTTCTTTAATACATCCAAAGCATTCATCTTCTATGTGAAAATTGTAATTGATAGTTAAACAAAAGTTAATGGTAAACATTTTTAAACCTCCAACATATCAAAGAAATTACCTATCAAAGATATTCTTATTTTTTAAAAAAACATATTTTGCTATTTTTGAAGCCATCTTGAAAAGCTATATCCGCTTCAATAATAATGATGAGGTTAAACATGTTTACTTCTTTCCTCAATACATCCAAAGCATTCATCTTCTAAGTGAAAATTGTAACTGAAAGTTAAACAAAAGTTAATGGTAAACATTTTTAATAGAAAATTTATACGATAAGCTTAACAAAAAAACATACAAATTTACCTTAATAATTATAAGTTTCAAACATTTCTTTTAATATGAGTAAATGTAAGACATCATAACCAACAATAAGAACATGAACTCCATGGAAACCATTCTTATATTTCTGTGCTAACACCATGGCATTTCAATATTCACTATGTCTACAATCAAGTACATCTCTTTTATATACATAATCCTAGTAGCAACTTCAAAAGACACATAACAAAGAAATAGCTTCAAATCATAATTGTTTACCATAATTTATGGAGTCTTATCTATTTGTTTCTAAGAATGCATAGTGTGCATCTTACTTATCCATTATTTTATGTCAATATAGTTGAAAATTTACATTTCAATGAATACACCCAAATCTACCATTGTTAACATTATTGTGAAAATAGTATATTCATATCTCTTATACAACCTAACATGCCCAAAATTTTTAAATCAAATGTTCCATTGACAATTCTCAAACCAACTTTCCATACACTAATTATGCCAAGAATATTATGATTATAGCACCACACTCAACAAGAAGATAAAATCTACTAGTTGTATGTCACAACTAATTTATCATGTTACATCATTGTTTTGTAACATTTCCATAATGCAAACCTAACATATATCCCACTTAATAGGTTATAACCTACATTGAATGACAAACATGTCAGAATTTACCTATGAGATCTAGTTCTTTTTTTCACTTAACGACATAACAATACTATGCATACTAATTGCACACATCCTACAAATAAAAAACATAATTCTAGTGAAAATCTAGGAGGCTACTCCAGAGAAGAACTCACATAAGAGTATCCTAACTTCACAATTCATGTTTTACTACAGAAACTCTCACAAAATCTACTTTATGTTTGTTTTGATATTTTAGTAGTATAGCTATTGTTTAAAAACATTATCAAAGGTTAGCATTCTTTTTTAAGTTGTATATCAATAAATATTTTTTCCTAACTTGTACATTTTTTCTTTATTTTGATAGATTGAAAAAAGGGATAAAATGAGATCATATCTAATTAGGGAAGGTTAGCAAAGTTATCTTCCCATCTACTAATGAACTATGATAGTGGAGATCTAAATGAATGCATGCCACCAGTTGCAATGAAAGCTCACTCTCAGCGATATGGAGCTACTCTGAGAAACTTTGTCTATGAATCTAGGCTACGTAAAAAAATGCAATATATAAGTATGAACAAATTAATTCATCAGTAACTTATTACTACAAAGTATATGTTCGAATTCAAAACATAAGCAATGTAACAAATAATTGGTGGTTATGACCCATTTATAGATTTGGAAATTCATTTTTATGTTATGAAATTGAGATTGTTCCATCTAATATAGCTAAGAATGCATGGTTTGAATGGTGGAAAGATTTTGGTCATAATCCATATTTGATGATAGAAAATTCTTCTTTTTTTGTTCAAGGTGCAAATCATGGTAATTATTTTTTCTATGCAAATCCCACAATTAGAAATATATACACAGATAGGTTTGGTTGCATAAGCATGAGTTATTACTTATTGTCCACCATAGAAAGAAGACTTGTTTCTTGCATTCCATCAGGGTTTCCTTTCTATCAAGTAGTGTATACAACAAACAAGTGGGATATAAGTTACTTTTTTCAAAACAATATGCAAGTTGATAATACAACTTCACCTTTTACATATCATTTGCACATATTGAATATTCAACCTTAATGATGGACTAACATTGGAAGACCTACAACATCTGCTCCATCAAGTCTTATTAGCAAGTTCTTATGCTGGAGATTCTAACTATGATGAAAATCCATAAAGTTTAGCATATATCTTGTCTTGTAATGTTAATAAAATGAGTTTCCCTTTCTCTTTATGACTATGTTCTATTTGTAATACTTACACTTATTTCATGTGATACTACATATGCTTAATGAATAAGGACTACATATTATCTTTTTTGTGAGGATTACTGATAAACATTGAACAATTCTTTATATTAGCAATGATATAATTTAGGATAAACATTGCATAACTTATAAGATCAACTAAAATTTAGGAAAAAATCAACAAAAATATATGCAATGTGTCAATAATATTTTCATACCAAAAGCTTACATATTAACTTTCTTGGACAAGTCTCTGCAAAAAGGATATCATGATCTTGACTACTAATAAAACTGTCATTCACCACATGATCTAAAAATGTCAATAGAAAGTCATAATAGCCTTCAACATTTAACAAACCTACTTGAAAATAAATAAGAAAAATTATTTACCAATTTTTAACATTTATGATGATATATTATGCCTAATGTTACAACATCATCAAACATATTGGCTTGTTATGAATTCCAAATTGTCTCCAACTAATAACCTCCATAACTTCTTCCATGGTCCCAAAACCACATAGTAATAAGAAAATAACATAATTTCAACTACAATTAAATACATTAAATATTATAAAATGAAATACTAATATAATAACTACCTAATAAAGCAATAAAGACATCTAAGTACTCTGTCATCACTGCTTTTTTCTTGTGCATAGTATGAACATTGTAGATTATTTTACCAATGATCTATGTGTAGTAAAAATCACAAGAAAGAATTAAAATATCAATATGATATGCACAAGTACACTACACTAACAAAAGGTAACTGTTAGTGGAATAGTACTTGCTTAGATGCAAAAAAAATTTGGTACCACTCTGCTATTCAAGATACAAACGATGATTAAATAATAAGTTCATGAGGAAAATACCTTATAAAGAATACAAAGTCATAATCTTACCCAAGAACATTTTCTCCACTACTGAAAATAGTGTCAACTACAACACCCATTAGCCTAATGCTTCCTCCTCCATATATTAATTCTATCTTTCTTCAAACCTTCATACCAAAATAACTAAGTTAAATAAATAAAAACATATAAATCTATCATACATACCTTGAAAATTAGAAATAAGTAACATTACCATTTCTAATCCAAGTTGTTTAGCAACATTTTCAAATCTATTATTTTTGCCTAACTTACTTCCACAGAAACCACAAATTCTTGCCATTTTACCAATTCAAACTTGTCAACACATGTCATTCACTTAACCGAAATGCATGTTACCATTTATAATGTATTGAGTGTTCTTCATAATGTAAAAAAAAAAACATAACATAATGTACTACTTTCTGTCATATGGTCACTATCTTCATAATGATTTCTCCTTATTTTCAACCATTACTATATCTAATAACAAAAGATTTGATCTGCTTCTTGAGAACAACAATAACATTGTATCAATACATTCCAAACTTCAATAATGTAACCACTTATTAGTCATTCAAGCATGACCACATCAACAACAACAATGACACTATATCCATGCATGCCAAAGAAAAAGCCCTCTAATAATGTTACCACTGGTCAACCATATCATCAATTGCAATTAAAGCATTACTACATTGAACATATTTGTCTATCTTTTTCGTACTTTGCATGACAATTCTTCTCCAATATATCATAAATAAATAAAAATTTCTATAAACAAGTGATGAACCACAATATCAAGGTCGCAATATCGCATCTTTGATATCAGGTCCACGATATCGGAGCCTACCATGCGATGTCGAATACCCGATATCGGGACTTGTCTCCTTGCCTATAAATAAGAGGCAAGCGCCTTTGGTTTGGAAATAGATAGTTAGTCCCTTAGCCAAACTCTTGCCTTTTCTCCCTCTCAAGGATAGAATTATTTCTGTGTGCCCACAGTAGGAGTCATAAAGCGAGCAGATCTTTATTCGAGCATTTTGTACCTTAGCACACCTTGTGTACGACAATAAAGACGAACTTTATGATAAATCTTGCAACATCCAGAATAGATTAATTAATGTTAATTACTATTATTAAATGTTTTCCTAGTTAATTAATGCTCTCTCTCACCCTACAACTCTCCTAAGTAAGCACACTCAATACGATTGCTTCAAGCATGTGTGTAACGCTTGGTAACCCAATAACAATTAGCGTTTGGTAATCTCAGCAGTGTTGCACTGGTTTAGGATGTGTATGGCAAGTGGGAATGAATGTTGGTGTTAGGATTAGTTAGAACTTAGTTAAATTAGTCACTTAGTTATCTCTCTCCCCCCTTATTAGCACAGGACATAAAAACATAAGAGATATAAAAATCATATGCCTCAAGCTTACTTAACCATAAAATCGTGACATACAAGTAAGTTTGGGAAGACAATGATTAACTAACCTATTCTTGTTCCACAAACGCGCATAAGCACTTAGTCCTTAAAATTCGACCAGATTGTGCGTGAAATGCTCATATTCGTATGGTTGAGCATAGGCGTACCTCACCGCTCATCATTGGCACCGTTGTCATGGACTTAGTTGTTTGTGTGNACCCTTCAAAGACTTATGATGTCTCTCCTGTTGCAAGTCCCTTTGTCGTTGTGCCTCTGTGGGATGGTATTCTTTTGAGTCATGATCTTACACAACGTATTCTACGTGTA
>MNCI01003632.1:127385-139529 GCA_015680685.1 Gnetum montanum | reverse complement strand
AGGACATAAAAACATAAAAGATATAAAAATCATATGCCTCAAGCTTACTTAACCATACAATCATGACATACAAGTAAGTATGGGAAGACAACGATTAACCAACCCATTCTTGTTCTACAAAGGCGCATAAGCACTTAGTCCTTGGAATTCGACTGGATCGTGCATGAAATGCTCGTATTCATATGGTTGAGCATAGGGGTACCTTGTCGCTCATCAACAAGCCTCTTTACTTTGTCTTCATTATGTAGACCTTTGTGTAGCAATCTTTGTGCAAACATTTCCCTCTCTTCCATCCTCTAAATAGAACCCAAGCTACAAATTTCCCAAGGCAACTTTTGATGCAATCCTTAAGTGTAGCAAATGATAGTTTTAAATAACCATTATAGGCTTAACCGTTGAACTTACCGATGAATTATGATTCATCCTACAATCCAAATTCTAATGGATTTGGTGAAGGATTCATCTGGTAAGCCCATTCTATTGCATTAAAACACAAAACATGCTTTCATTCAAAGAATATACTACAAGTCTACTAACAATGAGGTGTTAGCTTAATGGTAAGACACTTGATTTGGAAGCTCTAGGTCATCATGGGTTTGATTCTAATGGAGTGTACTTATGTTTCACTTATTTTGGGTTCCAACACCCCCAAGCTATAAGCCTACAACTATGCTATAATCAATTTTTTATAATAACTAATTAATATCTTCCCTAGTTTACTAGTTTCAATTTGCTTTGCTCAAGTCAATCTCCATGAAAGTTCCTTTAATAATGTTTTTTCTTAAATAATTCTATGTATCATTTCAATTTACTTTGTTACTAGCTTTTTAATCAATTGGTTAGAGTATGAGGCTTCTATGGACCACTACTTGGAGTGATGGTAAGGTGCTTGTTTTTCAAGTCATAAGACTTGGGTTCAAGCCCAAGTAGAGCCACTTGAAAGAGTTTAGAGTTTCCCTCATCCACTACCCTCCTAGGACCTTGCCTTGGTGAGATGAGTCTTTTGCCTTTAGATGATGATCCATTTTTAGAGCACAAGGCTTCTAGTTGACAAGTCAAAAAGTTTAATGTAGCAACATGCTCTAAGTGAGTTGCACCTTAATTGGTGCACTCACACAGTATGCACCCATAATAAAAAAGTGCTACAAATTAAGGACTTATGATCCATTGTACTTAATTGAAGTAATACTGATCATTGTTATCTTATACTTCTCTCCTCACCTTCTCTTTTCCAAGTCTATTCTAGGTTTTTTAGCCCTTTATATGAGAAGCAAACAATAGAATTTTGAAAATACTTTCATAACTCAACCAACTTCAATTTATGATCAGCCCTCTCTAACCTAATATATTCATAAGTGATTATCTTACCATATTTGATGAAAGCATAGAAATTTCAAAATACTTTCATAACTTACCTAGCTTCAATCTATGACCAACCTACCCTAGCCAAATATATTTGTAACCAATTATCTTACTATACCTATGCAAATTTAAAACACTTTTACCTTTAATAAATTATAAGTGCTGAAACTAGTAAAGCATTTGGTTTTAAAAAGGAAATTTTCAATAAACAAAATGTTATATCAAATATAGCAACATGATAGAGCAAAAATGTAACCTTTTTCAAGTTGCTATGCCTAGGCTTGAACCCAAGTCTTATGACTTAAGACATAAATACCTTACCATCACTCCAAGTGATGGTCCCTTTTGCTAAGGCCAAACTTAGATCACAAGACATAAGAAATACTCACTTATCATCACTCCAAGTGATGGTCCCTTTTGCTAGGGCAAGTCTTTGGTGTAACAATGGATGAACAAAAGCTTAACATCTTTTGAATCCAAGCTTGAACCCAAGTCTTATAACTTGAGAAATAGGCACATTACCATTACTCCAAGTGATTTTTCTCTATACTATTAATTGATAAAAATGTTATAGCAAATTTATTTGTTTATAAAATTTTAAACACTAGAATTAAAATATCGAATGATTGTTTATGGAGAAAAGCACAATTGATTTATCATGAATATTTTCAAAGCCATGAAAAAATTTTACAATCTGTAATAATTTTGGATTAACATAACTGTAACCATAACAACAATGAGGTGTTAGCCTAGTGGTAGAGGTCTTGGCTTGGTAACTCCAAGTCCCAAGTTTAATTCTACTAGGTATGACTGAGTTAGTAGCACTGAGTTACAAACTTCTATAAATTTTCAAGTGTACTTATGTTTCAATTATTTCAAGTTCCAATATCCCTTCCATAAATCTTGGAGTGTACTTATGTTGTAAATTATTTAGGTTCCAACACCCTTCTATAAATCTTGAGGTGTACCTAAGTTTCAATTATTTCATTATTACTTAGATTTTGCACTTCACTTCATTTTCATTATGTTTGCACTTAAGAGTAAAATGAGCCCTACAACATCACATAACATAGGCCTCATTGTGAGTTAAACCATACACTTAGACTTCACTAACTCAAGGTGAAAAGACAACGATCATGAACTTAATATCAATCACTAGTGTAATTACATTGTCCATCTACAAATTATGATTTGGTCATGCACTATTACTCATGACTTCTATAGTAGAGTATTGGGATTACTCCACTCCTCATTGTATTTCAATTATTTCAGGTTCCAACACCCTTCTATAAATCTATAAATCTTAGGGTGTATCTAAATTTGAATTATTTCAGGTTCCAACACCCTTCTATAAATCTTTGGGTTAACCAGTTTTTAAACAATTGTATAAGCATGCACATTTCCAAGCCCCAAAGTACTTTCTTTTTGTTGGGTATAATACCCTCTTCGTGCTCTTTTAAAAGAAAAGATAAATTACCTTAAAAAGATTTATTAAAAACAAAGAAAAAAACACACTGCAGAATTCTTAAAATTGCTATCCTATTGGGGGAGAATAAACAGCAACGCAACGAATTTTAATTGTCAAAAAAAAAAAAACAAAGAAAGAAACAAGTGACTGCATAATACAAGCATAATGCAAAACATTTTTCAGGAAGTAACTAAAAAAACCTCTCAATCATCATCCACATATACGGTTTCCTGCTTGAACCACTTGCCCAGAATTTTGTTAAAACCTGGCACTTTGGAGGACCCATTACCATTCTCACCTTCCTCTACGATCACTTGCGCTCTACTTTGAGAGCCAGCATTTCCGTCAAAATAATCAAAACCAAATTCCTTAGCTTTATTGATGAAGTAGTCAAAAGGAGCACCAGCATCCCCTGCTTTAATTTGAGCAACAAGTTTACTGGCTTTATTTTCTCTTTCTGCAAGTTTCTGTGCGTCTGCTTCTAGTTTCTGAGCAAGGGCTGTTGTTTTGCGCTCATTCTCGGCTGCTATTCGAGCTTCCTCTTCAGCTTTGACTTTTGCTTGGGCCTCTGCAAAGGCCTCCCGTTTTCCGTCAACAGGAATCTCCCTATAAACAAATATAAACATGACATAAATTTCAGTACCGTAAGAAAAGTTCTTTTGCTAATTATTATAGGAACTATTGTTGATAAAACTGCATGGATTATTTGGAAAATGGTACCCCAGAAGGTCAGCAATTGCCTTAGAAGGTGCGGATCGGCTTGTTGAAACTTCAATTGTCTGAAAAAACCAACACAGATTTGTGAGCATTTATTGATTTGCATTTAAAAAAAAAAATTTCTTTCGCTAAGTTTTAAAAACATCATCCAGAAAATTAACATTTTTAAGGTCGATTCACAAGTACCACTCACCTTATTTTCCGACGAGGAAGTGTTCACGAAAACGCCAGCAACCAAGGAGGCCATTTGTGCCATGGAAACCTAAAAATGGAAAAAGAGTGAAAAATAACATTTGTCAATGCTTTTAGACAGTCTTAGTCTAACAATTGCCATAACTGACTAAATCGGTGGCAGGAGAGGTATCCTAACATTTCTTATTATTGACTGGCAAGCTGTCAAACTGCTGCTAACTTTTTTGAGAACACCGATCCTCAAAGTAAAGGTAAATTGAATAAACTCAGACTCAACATAGCATCAGGAAAAGCACAAAAAATATTAAATGGCCTAGGCAGTCATTCCCTGATCTAAATCAAAGGTTCTGTAAACATGTTGAAATTGGAAACTTGTTTTGACCTTAAAATATGGAACGCAACGCTGAAATTGCATTGATTACTTTGTCGTTAGAGTCAGCACTTCCTTCAGTCTTGAGAACCAGATTGCCATATCCCTCTGACTGGAAGTCATCCCCAACGCTAGCCCTCAAGATTGTATAACTAATGTCTTTCTCAACAATTCTGTCTAAAAGTTGTGCAAATGTTAAACTTCCTCTCCCAAAGATTCTGCTGAAGAAGGAGAAAATCCCCTCTAGCAGACCTAAGACTCCTTCGTCCTCGTAAACCACAGTAACATGCTTCACGTTTGCCAACTTTGCAGCTTCAATCACGTTCATTGCACCATTTGTTGTTACTTTTGAACCAGGACCATCTTCTGCTGGTCCTATGGATACCACTGCGTTACCAGCATTTCCGATTGCTTTTGCAATGGATTCTGTGTCCTCAATGTCAAATTCCACTGCATTCAAGCGCTTGGCATCATCTTTTGAAATTATCTGTGTAACAATGATATTATGCACAGCATAAAATTTGTCAGGTGCATGAATTCCAAGGAATTTCATCATATACATTGTTAATCAGCCTGCTTCATTTCAGATAATCATTCTTACCCTTTACAAAATTTAAAGCATTATACCATATTTCCTTTAAGGCATCAAGTAAACATTGTCAAATCTTTTTAGCCTACCTTAATGATCATCTAAGATACCTTAATGATCAGACTATCTTAGATGAGATAAAGCACCTGGAGGATGATAGATACCCAGATTTCCTTCATCAGGAAAGAAGGTAAGACTATTATAACTACACACAGTTTATGGCTTACTTTAGACTAAACTTGATTCTTTAACGTCAGAAACTTATTTGACAAGCAAATATGATCTCCAAAGCAACGGGATTATCGGTGTTTATTAACTGAAATATGGCATCATCTTTGTCGCTCTTTATCCCAAGAACATTGGCCAACAGGTTAGGTTTGTGCTTTAAGGAACTGAGCTCTGCCCTCTATTGATGACATAGGTAGAAACAGATATCAAATAACACAAATATATTCTAAATGCAAACCCAAAATCATCATCTGCATTCATCTTAGTTCATATTCTCAAAGTGAAAAACGATGTATATAAAACAAACTGCAGAATAGAAAAGATGATTTAAGTTCCGGGACCATCACAAGGAAATCGAAAGTCGAGATTTGCTTTATCAGGTATTGAACCGCAACTGGGAGAAAATCAATGAAAAGGAGATCTAAGACACCATGAAATAATGAATGAAAAGGAAACCTACAATGCCATAAAACAAAATACTTGAAAAAGGGTGGGAACAGATACAAAACTCAAAAAGCTTACACCTAAACCATGACTATCTGTATTTTTGGGCATACTGTCAACATGAAACTTTCTTTAGCTGTTGCAATTTACCTTTAGCCAACAGAGTAATGCATTATTCATTATTATTACTCTAAACTAAAGAGCCTATCATTTAAAATGATGATAATAAAGTCCTTCTATCTCAAGTAGAAAGACATGGGTTAAAACCTAGGCACAGGTACACTCAGCAAAACGAACATGGAGCCTCAGGTAATGACCCTATTACTCTAAGCTAACTCCTCGTACCATCCTCTTCCCTTCTAAAGTTTTAGAATAGCAATTTAGCTTCATTTCCGAGTCCATTATATGTCAATGCAACAATCATCCCCAATTCATCATGGCAGCAAAGATCATGCCCATAATTGTAAGCCATCTGACAAAGTTTCACAAACGGTATTGACTTTCTAACCTCTGCCAAAATGATGCTGATTTCTCAGTACCTGCTCTGGCTGTCTTGTACGCTATGAGCTTAGACATTATCAATAAGAATTCCAATTTCATTATCTTATTTTATTTAAAATGACGCCTTAGAGGTATTCCTGTGTCTCCTCGAAGCATGACAATGTTCACGTCCAAAAAGCCGAATATACCTCCAATAATTTACATCTAATGTAGCTAACTAGAGCTTTAAATAACACAATCAAATTTAATAAATTGCCTCTCAACACTGCAAGAAAAAGGAACCTTGTATTCAGTAGCAAACTGAGCCAACTGCTGGGCCAAGGAGAGGTCGGAAACACCGGCTCTGATAGTGAAACCCTCAGTGAGCAATCTCTGGGAAATTCTGGATCCAAGCAGACCAGTGGCTCCTGCAACGAACACAGTAGCGACATCCTGGCTCCTGCCAAGCCCAATACTACCCAGTACCGAACTGCTGAGAACCAGGCTTCGCTGCTCCTTTTTGTCATCTGCTTCTTTTCCGCTGCTGGATTGAAATAACGAGGATACCTGCCCAGAGCTGAAATTAAGCTGGCCTAATCTCCTTCTTCTTCTTCTTCTTCCGCTCTCAAACTGCTCTTCGTCATTGCTACCGTTGCTGCTTTTCCTCACTCGCCGTGGGCTCCTGGAATTCCTCACGCAAAACTTGAATTTCTCGGAACTGGGCCAGCGGCGGCCAGAATCATGTTTCTGGACTGCAAAAGAGAATGAAAATGGGAGTGTATGAAGATTAAGATTATGCAGCGCAACAGCAGTAGCCATATCTGTGACTGCATAAGCAGCACATACCCCGGAACAAGAAGAAAAGGGCCGAGAAGTGAGGCTGGTACTGATTGCTACTGAATGTCCTGCTGACAAGCTTGAAACTAACTCACGAATTGCTATTAGACCAACGTCCACAGTCCCCGAATCCTTGCCACACAAGCAGCAGCAGCAGCCAATGAGGAAGCGGAAATCTGGCACCGGCTAAGGTTCTATCCACTCCTTCGTTTTGTTTGCAGATCACAAACAATTGGTACCACGCACTTGGATATTTTCATTCCTTCTTAGGTTGCTCGGCGGGCAGACTGATACACTAGTTTTTTGGGCCTGCAAATTGTACATATTTCTGGATAGATTACCGATCACAAAAGACAAATTTCCTCAACTTGTAGTCTGTTCCAGTCTCAAAAGCTGGTACCGCCACCCCTTTTCACTGCGCCCATCTCTGTGTTAGCTTGACCAAGCAACAATTGCACTGAAAGGAGTTGTGGGACAGGTTAGAGAATAGACATATCATAACTCGGTGTGAATTTGACAGATCGTCACACGTTTTGAATAATTTTTCCCGTAAAATATTGGCCGAATTTAAATCTTCCTAAACATACATAAGCCTTAATCTAGAGTATATATAATATATATTTTCTAAATATATAATATGTTTATTAATTACCTGGAATCTATAAGTCAGAGAAGTAGAGTAAACTTGGCCGGTGATATTTGATACATGATATATCTTCTATAGGTTAGACAAGTAGAGCAAACTTAGCGAATGATATTTAATACATGATATATCTTTCTAAATTACTTTTTACCCATAGAGGATGGTAATAAATAAAACATTTGATATAAATAAAAAAAGTAATAGATAGTTTCTTTTTGAAGGCTAGAGTTTGAATACCACGTCATACCATACCATAAATACTTGATAGGTACTATTACCTATCAAATTCACACCTTCATCGTAAGCACCTTTGTATACCCTTTTAATTATTTTTTAATGAGGTGTTTTAAATGCAATTTAGAGCTTCCAAATCAATTGGTTGTTAGATTTCAAAAGGATTATCACTCAAAGCCACAATACTTATCCTACTAAGCAAAGTCTTGGAAGGCTTGGCAAATGAGTGAAAGCCTAATTGCTTCAAATGGCTATACCCACGCTTGAACCTAGGTCTTTGATAGCAAAAAAAGCCTTAATAGTTTAAGAAGCATTTTTATACTTACAACCAATCTTGAAGAACATTCCTAAAATAGGAGCAGGCCTTGCCCTCATTCAAAAATGCCCACATGGGTTGTCATTTCTTACTAAATTGTTTCTTGTAAAGAGAAAAAAATACACCCTCCAAATAAAAAGAAAAATGAATGCAACAATTAAAAATAAGCAACAAATTGCAACAAAAGCTAATGGCTTAACAAGTTGTTACCTTTAATAGCTTAAGTGGTGGTTCAAATTAATAACTCATTCTTTGACAATAATTTGTAGGCAAAAGGTTGTCAATTCCTCTAATCTATCATATGATAAAACCAATTTTTCAAGAGCCACGATATCATATCTACGATATGGCATTTATGATATTGTATCTATGACATTGTAGCCTTGCATACATCATCATTGATGTGATGTAGTGGGTTTTAGTCAACACTATAAATACCAACACTCTGTCGTGTCAACGAAATAACTTTCGTTCAACCCTTAGCGAAATTCTTGTAGTTTCTTTCCATGAGTTACACTTAGAGTTCGAGTTAGAAGTGAATGTCCGCAATGTGGTGTTAAGCAATTGTACAAAGTCTTTATTTGAGTAGATTGTACTTAGGCACAATTCATAATCAGCAATAAAGATCAAGATTGTTTCTAACCATTGCAACATCTCACTTATATTAATTTTACTCTCCTCTATCATTTACAATTACTAAGTCATTTACTTATGTTAAGTACTTTATTTTTCCCATGTCTATTAGTAAGTAAGGCAAAATAAGTATGACTAATGACAACATGAGCCCAGGGCATGTACGACAAGCCAGAAATGGACACTTAACACCATAAGCTGGAATAGATTGACATTCCTATTATCACCTAGATTTAGAATTTATTCTTATTTTCATTATGGCACCACTTAGGATTAATTTGAGCCCACAACATCATAATATTATATACCTCACTACAAGTTAAACCATACTACTTACACTTCACTAACTCAATGTGAGAAGACAACGATGGCAAACCAACTATCAACCACTAACATACCTACATTGTCCATCCATGGATTATGATTTGGTTGCACGTGAATGCTTGTGACTTGTATGGTAGAGTGTTGGAATGTCAAGCTACTCATGATCATATTAGCTTTTTATCTTAGGATATACTTGTAGTCAAATTGTTTAAGGTTGTGACCCTCCCAAACCATTTTAATATTTCAGTGATGAAAAATGAAAGTTTACTTAAGTAATAAAGGATTTGGATGTATCCATATCTAACTCTAACTTGCTGGGAATATAACCAAGAATTAAGAAACAATTTCTAGTAACCTTATTAATTATTTATAATCTTCTATAAATAACTAGCAAAAATTATACTAACCCAATGATCAAGATTTAACCTTGATTTAACCAACAAGTAAAAATAATTTAAAGATATTAAAAATATTTGACAATAGGGATTGTTAATACCTTAAACTTATTTTTAACAACATTGACCCCTAAGAGATATAATTAAATTAAAGGAGCTTCATTTGGAGTGATGGTAATGTACTTGTTTCTCAAGTTGTAAAACTTACATTTAAGCCTAGGTATAGCCACTAAAAAGAGGTTAGGCTTTTGGTTATTCATTGATCCTTCTAAGATCCTACCTTGGTGAGATAAGAATTGAGCTTCTAAGTGATGATCCATTTTAGATATGGTCAAATTAGAACTTTATAATTTAGCATTACTTTTTAAAATCAAATCCATAACTTGGAATTTCCAAATCAAGAGACTTACCATTGGGCTAGTACTTCATTAAAATAAAACAATATTGCACAACAAAATTTCCTTATAATATATGTTTGATGAACGGCTAGGTACCCCTACACCCAACCATGCGAATCACCGGCATTCACACGCGACTCCATCGAATTCCGTAGACTGTAAGCACTTTACATACACCAAACCTTAACCAGCAAAACCCTTAGTTAGAACGGTCGTTGTCTTCCCAACCTCACTTGTGATGTTCTAGTGGCGATGGTTAAGTGAGATTGAGGAAACTGATTCTTATGGCTTTTTACTTTATCTTCTAGCGTCTAATTCTCGTAATGGAAAGTAAAGGATGAAATATTAAGTAATCTAGAATTATCCTAATCTATATCTTAACTATTCCTAGCACAAGTATCTGATCCCATCTTCCGAGCACATCCTGAGCATCCCCTAACCACTACTGGGTTACCAGACGTTAAGCGTCACTGGGTTGTCAAGCGTTGGGTTCATGTTCGAGATGGTCGTACTTATGATTTTACGAATGATGGGACGCGATATCGTGTCTTCTCTGCGATATCACGTACGTGATATCACAGTCCGTCGCAATGTCTATAAATAATAAGCGGCTCTCCCTTGTTTATCATCATAGAATAGAAGTAGCAAAGCTCTGGCAATTTGATCACTTCACAAATAGATTATTTTTCCCGTGTCTGCCCGCAGTGTGGTGAATGTAGTTGTATGGCATTCTTTATTCGAGTGTGACGTACTTGGACATACACATGACCGACAATAAAGAACGAGATTACTTCATCATTGCAGCATTCACTTTATTGTTTATTTATTTATTTGTTATTTACTGCTTTCTCTCTCACCCTTATCTCCTAGTAACGCGGAATGAGTACGACTTGATTACGAGCATTTAAGTGTGACTACTTGGTATCCCAGTGGCGTACCTAGGATATGCGCTTAGTAATCCCAGTGGTAGTTGTGCATAAGGTCCAAGATGTGTACGAATGATCAAGGGATCGGATGCTCATCGCACTTAGGCTAGATTAGACTTTCTTACCCTTTCCCTCCAAGCTTAGCTTAGTTAATATTACTTTTCATTGCCTTTAGGAGTAGCATTAGAATTAGGAACACATCATACACCTCACTCTAGACTAAATCATACGTGACAAATATAAAATACTAGTCCAAGTGGGAAGATAGCGAACTACGACCTAAGGTTAACAATCTAGGTGCCACAACTAGTCCTTCTACAGAGTTCGACCGGATCACGCGTGAGAACGCTCATATTCATATGGTTGAGTATAGGGGTACCTTGCCACTCATCATTGGCNGAAAGCCTAACTTACCCGATGACGATGAACCCCCACTGGCCACTACAAGCTTAATGCAAATACAAGAGGCTGTTTGAATCTCATGTAGGCATCGTAAAGAGAGCCAACAACCCAGGCTCGATTTAAAAAAATTTCCTAAATTTTCAGGAGGCTACGACTTAGATCTACATCAACATTTACAAGCCTTCTACGATGCCTGTACGTGGAACAACATTGATAACGGGTGGCAAAAACTTAAGCTCTTTACTATGACACTCATTGACCAAGCAAAAGTATGGTATAGATCGTTAAAACTAAATTCAATATGACACTGGTCAACAATGGTAGAAGTATTTAACGAAAAATATCAAACCTACGCAAGAGTGTCAGCCTTGAGGAAACAAATCCAAGGATGGAAACAAGCACAACATGAACCCTTGGACATGGCCTTAGAAAGATATTATGCACTGTTAAACAACTGTTCAGGCCATATTTTCCAAGGAAAGGATAATGTACCATATCATTGATAGGCTGCGTAATGAAACAAGAGAGACCTTAGGAACGTATGCCCAAGGTCAACTATACGAACTACGAACCCATCAAATCCAAGAGCTTATTAAGCGGGTAGCAAAAGAAGAAGGAGAATTAGCTAGATGGGAGAGTGTTGAAAAACATCAACGAGACCAAAATTTCAACTTAACGAAGGTCCATGATCATAACAAGGAGAAATCAACAAATCTCAAGGTGGAAAAATCATCTTTGCCAATACAAAAATCGTTTGAAGAAGCCGAGGCAAAGATCAATAAGATGTTGGAATGGATACATCAAAAGTGTGGAGAATATATCAACACCATTGGAGATAGAGTTTTGACAACCCAAGAAGCAGGAAAAAATAGTAGACATTCAGAAAAAAAGAATAAAGGGAATAAGCGCTCAACTGCTAATCATACATATGAATGCAACATATGTCTATATGATCACCTCAAAGGCCAATGCCCAATATTGTTACATCTACATGAGCATTGGGGAAACACGTTACATCCAAAGTTCGTACGAAGATACTGTGTTAGACCACAGTGGCAACCATCCCAGTCGTGGGGGAGACCACCCTTAGACTAGAGGCACCCTTCATATTTTCTGAATTCAAATGCTTATCACATTCAATATCCTATTTCTCCATTTGGGCCAACATACTCTATCTCACCATAAT
>MNCI01003632.1:103520-119647 GCA_015680685.1 Gnetum montanum | reverse complement strand
TGGCTAACCTTCTCACATCCACATTCACCTAAGCTAGCTCTTCCTGCTGTTGGTGAATAAATTTTTTCATGTGCTCATTTTCTGCACCAACATTATCCAAGCGATGGACCTTCGTAGTCAACCTAACGTTCTCCTAGCGAACCTCTGTCAAATCCTTGTTTAAATGATATGTCTAAGCGTCTACCAAGGACTTATCAAAGATCGTTGACTCTCACTCATCCTCAACTATCTAAGGCTTAACCTGAAGTTGTTGAAAAGTTTCATCTCTGGTGAGCTCACGATTGAGGAGAGCTGGATCGACAAGTTGGGTTCTTAACTGGGCAACTTCTGTTACCAAGCATTGAAAAGTGGCTTGAGTAGTTTCAAGTTGCCCTTCCAAAATGAGGCTCTTACCCCTTACCAAAAGTAGCTTTGACTGGGTTGCAGTGATGTTATCTGGAAGGTCAAAGACATCCAGAAGTGGTTGCCCGATTCCCACCAGTCAGTCCAACAATTCTTCATGTTGTGCTGCATCAATCCTGCTATGTGAAGTTCTGACAGATGTTTGTACATCTTGAAGCCCATGTACATCTGGTACAGGTGTCGTCGGTGTGTTGAGACCCATAGAAATCATATCAGCAACCACTTTGGTCGCAATCTCCTATCTTTGGCACTACATCACCAGGACTATTGCCCCCTCGTCATCCTCCAAGCATACCAAGAACGTAGCAACATTCCATGAAATTTTAGGAAATAGTTGTTGAGTTGATACTGTTACCTCTTGGTGTATTGGCACTTGCATTAGGGTGGCGAAGAACATCAGCCCTGCTTTTTCTAGAAAATTGACTGATCAAGCCACTTGCTCCAGGTGGCTCATTGTAGGGCTATAGACCGAAGGGTCTTCTCCTCCACCAGTTCTTCCAGATTGCTCTTTCTGGCTCAAGAGTGATTTTTGAATTTCATGGATGTGTTCTGCAATAGTTTGTGAACCCAACCTCATTGTTTGTGTAGGTGGTGGAGGTGGTTGCTCCTCTTCCTCCATCTATGTAGTGGTAGGAGTCCTATCCTTCATCATTTCACACCATGAGGCAATCGGGGTGTACCGGAGTGTATCATTGGCATAGTGTGCTATCTTTGCCTATTTGCATAATTTTTTGATTAGGCAGGGGAAGGAGAGAGCTCATCTTCCTTGTTCGCTTTTGGCAAACCTCTTTTCAATTTTTGAGAATAACAACTGTGGAAGACTCATTGGAAATTTACCACTTAGGGTAACACATGCACGAGCGGAAAAGGCCATGATTTTGCTGGGTCTCACTGTTGGGTTTAGGTGGTAAAACGCGATCTTTGAATACACCCTCTCCACGGTGGTTAGAGTTCTGAACTCCTTGCGATCCATCCCATAGCATCACCTAATCCACTCCCCTTTTACCTCAGGGTCTACTTGTTTCGGAATCTCCACCACATTTGCTCCAATCTCTGGCAACCCTAGAGCTTGCGCTATTGCCTCTACAGAGTAAGAGACATAGATGTCTTTGATTCTTACCATGGACCTCGATTGCCAATTTTTCTAAAAGAGATAGGTCTCCCCTAGGTACCATTCACCACTAGTTATGATGATTGGCCACATAGGAGAATTTTTTAATTGAAGCCTCACATCTTCTGATGCATTCTCAAGAAATGGTCCAAAGTTTAACTCTTGTAGGACCGTCCGTTGCACTTTTCGTGGCTTGATAGCATCAACACATGCTTGGGTCAGGGTGACCTCAAGTCATGGTGCTATTCCTAGAGTTTCATCCCCTTGCGATTGCTCACTGGGCATCTCCTCTTTGGGAATCTAATGGACAGATTCCACATCAGGTCCTTCATGGAGGGGACCAATTGCATGAGAGCCCTCCGTGTGCTCTAGTTGTTGCATGCCTCGTCTCCTTCCCGTTCATGGATGCTTGTCCCTAGGTTGTGATGGTCCTTTGTCCCTTGGATGCCTTGGTTTTGGTGCCATCTGCAATCAAACATAACCACCAATTAGACTGTGCACAAGTTGCTCAAAATGATCCTCATACACCTTCTCATTTCAACTAAGTTATGACGTTGTCACGGGCATTCCATTAACTCCCTTGGAGTGTTAATTCATGGGTTAGAGCCAAAAACAACAAAGGATAAGTTGGAGTTTAAGCTATTGTTTTCATTTCTTCCCTTTAGAGGTGTGAAGTCTTAATTAACTAATTAATTAATTAATTACACATAGGCTTGACCCCCCCACGACTGAGACAATACCTCTGGGTGCTTAAGAGGGTAAGAATCGGTTGATGCAGACATGCAATAGAACGTAGGTGCTTGGGAAGAAGTTAGGTAGAAAAAATGGCAAAATCTCCCCCCAATTTGTTTGCAAAATGATGGAAATATTAGGCACAAACAAGCATATATATAGGGGTTGGGCACTTCATCAACAAGGCTGCATATACAAGGCCTCGTATAGGCAGGGGGTCACACCTATTGACTAGCTAGAAAAAACCTGAAAAGATAAAGTTGAAATGCCAAATTGGGGTGGTTGAAGAGCATGAGAGACCCAAAACGTGGTTGAGGACAAGAGGAAGGTAAACTGAGCTAGACAAAGAGTCAAAGGTAGGAAAACATGGTGAGAAAGCACCCCGCGAAGAGGAAATCGAGCGATGGAACCATGAAAACAATCAACCACAAAATCAAAAGGATGGAAGACTAATAAGCGGGACCAGGAATATGCAAGTGGGTCCTCCCAATAGTAGGCGGTAGCCTTAGTAGCCCTTGCATATCCTCAACACCAGAGTCCGTGGACCCCAGGGTCAAGAAATGGTGCTTGCAAGTTAATACCCCCACCCAGGAGATCCCGCCAAGGCATTAATAGTACATGGAAATCACCACAAACTTTCAAACATAAGACGGGTAGTGAGGTGAGTTATGGAGAGAAACAGGTGAAAAGAGAGAGATGATAGGATTGGAATTCCAATCATTGGTTACGTGAAACCCCATATGAAGTTGTGGTTAAGTGACCTGATAGGACCATTCCTGAGTTCAGACCCAAAACCAACCACATACAGTGACCTCGCAGCAACAGGCAAAGCTTCACCCATCCACCAAGTATTAGAGTGTACCCACAGAAAACCACCACTCCAATAGGTGTGAGAAGAAGGAAGTGAAATGGGGCTAAGTTAGAGGGGACAGAGTGAATCCCATAACTCATTTTGGTGGCCCGTGAGAGGTAGTCTAAGGGGTGTGCTTTGAATTCCCACATAGTGATGATTTTACTTTTCATTTTCTTGTTATTTCATGGGAACCACACCATGAAAAGACCCATGCTTATTTGCATGCATTCAACTAAGGGGTGTGCTTTGAATCCTCATGTTTATTTTTATTTATTTATTTCTGAGTTTTTGTAGTGAGGACCACACCATGCAAGGTCAAATTACCCAGGTGCTTCCTTGTAGAGAAGAACGTGGAGTGGTAAGAAATTCATAAGGACACATTGGAAACTGGAGGGGTTGAAGAGGACAACGAATGTTGCATTCCCCTTGAAGTCACACTCGATTCAAACTGTTGGGTCATCCCCCGAGTCTGGGAACTGCACAGGTCGCACATTAATTAGAATGTTTTTAAGTAAAGGGGTTGCATGTTTTCAAATGAAGGAAAACCATGGAGTGGGTGAATGGGTGGATGATGTGGGCCCACTGCCAATTTTATGAGACGAAAATAGACATGACGTCCAAGGACAACAATGCGAGGATAGGAGTGAGATAACTAGGTGGACTACTTCACGTGACCCATCGTAATGAAAACAATCCATGCTAGACACATAATGACAATAAGACAACTTATTAGCAACTAATTGAAAATTAAACACACACACACACATGCATAAATAATCAACAAAGAATTGGAAAAGTAATTAAAGAAAGAAAAAGTTAGTAAGAAATGACAAATGTACGAACAATGTTGAAAAACAAAAAATTGTAAAACAAAAAATTTCAAAAACAATCGGAAGCTTGGTAGGATGGATTAGCATGGAGGACGGTCTCCCCCATGACTGGGTGGAAAGGAGAAGATGCAAAAAATGGAGCAAGGCTGTCCCAGTGATGATGAGGCGATAGAACTGGTTAGATGGAGTTCACAAAAGGGTTTTAGTTGTTGCCAGTTGACCAACTGCATTCATGTGGGGTCCTTAGGTTTGTGGATAAGCAAGGCCCCGGATGGAAAGGTTTTAGAGACAATGTAAGGTCCCTCCCATAGTGTTTGAAACTTGGTCAGTTGTGGTACATGGGTGGGGTTCCAATACAATACCTTATCTCCACATCTAAATGTGACCTTCCGAATCCTAAGGTCATGATGTTTTCTATAATAGGTCTTGTCGATCTCATTTGAAGATAGGGCCTCTAATTAATTCTCATCTAGCACACTTAGGTTGATAAGTCATTCGTGTTGTGCTATTGGTAGGTCAAGGCCTAAGTCACTAGCTATGGATAGTGTCCAGAGTTTTGCCTGGATTGGAAGTTTCAATACCTTATCGTACACTAACTGATAGGGAGAGTAACCTATAGGAAGCTTCCAAGTGGAGCGATAGGCCCAAAGGGCATCGTTAAGTTTGGTGCTCCAATCCCTCCTATATTTGTTGATGGTTCGAGTGAGGATCTTGGTGATCTCCCTATTGGTGACTTCAGCCTGCCCATTGGCTTGGGGGTGATAAGGTGTTGTAAATTTATGGGTAACCCCCAAGTGTTGCATGAGTTTACAAAAAGTGATACCTATGAAATGGGTCCCATTTTTTGAGATGAGTGCACGTGGCACTCTAAACTTATTAACGATTTTTTGTTGGACAAATCGTGCAGCCATGTTTGAGGAACAATCGACAATGGCTACCGCCTCCACCCACTTTGTGCAGTAGTCCACAGCTACGATGATATATGCCTTTCTGTTGGACAAGGGTGTGATGGGTCCCATGAAATCAATGCCCTAAATGTCGAATGGCTCTAGTGGTTGGATCCACTATTGAGGTCCCTCCAAGTGTGCAGTCATCCCATTGTCTCTCTGGCATCATTCACAGGAGCGGGCGAACCATTGTGCATCCCTAAAAATTGTGGGCCAATAATATCCTACAAGAAGGATTTTAATGGCCGTGCGTCGTCTAGCATAGTGGCCCCCACAAGGGCCCTCGTGAGCATCTTGGAGGATGCGTACTGTATCATCATTAGGGACACACCATCAAACTAGGCCATCTACACATACCTTGTAAAGGTGGTCCTCGATTTCCATGAAGCACTTGGCCTTATGAAGAAACTATTGATTCTGCCGATGGTTCCACTCCTTTGGCAATTCTTGAGTTGTGAGGTAGGTGAGGATCTGGCTGAACCAAGGGGATTCCTTGGGCACCTGCTAATCGACCGCTCCCGTGAAGAGAAGTTCATCAGGGAGTTGGTTGGAAAGGGGCTCCTCCTCTTCTATGTCATCCCATCGTAACCGAGACCAGTCCCCTTCCAGTCTACCATAGTGAGGTCAAATTCTTCAAGAATCACTAGCCACCGAATGATGCGGGGGCTCACCGTTTGTTTGTTCATCAGGAACCAGATAGCACTATGGTTGGTATGCACGAACACCTTGTACCCGAGCACATAGTGTCAAATTTTTCCAAGGCGAACACCACTACCATCAACTCCTTTTCGGTGGTGGTGTAATTAATCTGGGCCCACAATGCTCCTACTTGCACAANCGAACACCACTACCATCAACTCCTTTTCGGTGGTGGTGTAATTAATTTGGGCCCACAATGCTCCTACTTGCACAATGAATATAGTATGGACGTTTTTGATCATCACACTCTGTAAGCATGGCTCCCAATGCATAGTTGGACACATCCATCATGATGTGGTAAGGTGTGGACCAATCAGGTGCTTGTAGAATTGGAGTCTCTACGAGCTTCTATTTAAGCATTTGGAATGTGGATTCACATTCCCTGGTCCAAAAGAATGGAGCATCTTTCTTTGTGAGTTCCACCAACGACTTGGCAGTCTTTGAGAAATTTTTGATGAAGCGTCGGTAGTAACCAATGTGGCCAAGGAATGACCGAACATCTTTTACAATGCTTGGTTGCCTGGTAATTCCTTGGATGACCCTAATTTTATCAAGATCCACGCTAATCCCTATCTGTGAGATACAGTGCCCTAGCACAATGCCATCCTGGACCATCAAGTGGCTTTTCTGCCAGTTGAGCCATAGGTTAGTGTCCACACATCTTTTCAGAACTTGCTCAAGGTGGTCCAAGGCTTGATCGAACATGGCCCCATAGGTAGAGAAGTCATCCATGAAGACTTCTACCCCATTGCCAATTTGCTATTGGAAGATGCTGAGGACAAGGTGTTGGAAAGTGGCAGGCGCATTACACAGGCCAAAAGACATCTTCTTGTATGCGAAAGTCCCCCAGGGACTTGTGAAAGTTATCTTGGCCTGGTCCTCTGGTGTATTTTGGATTTGGTTATAGCCACTATAACCATCCAAAAAGATGTAATAACAATGCCCTATAATGGTGTCCAATACCTGGTTCACAAATGGGAGTGGTAAGTGATCTTTGAAGGTATCCATGTTGAGCAATCAAAAATCTATACAGACCCTCCATTTTCCACCCTTCTTGGGCACAATAACGAGTGGGATGACCCATTCGCTATCTGCAATGGAATAGATGAAGCCTACTTTTAGCAACTACTTGATTTCATCTTTGACTACTTGCTTCAATTTGGGGTTCAACCATCTTTGTGGTTGACGTCATGGCTTCATGGAGGGGTCAATATAAATCCAATGTTGGCAAACCCTAGGATCAACTCCAGTTAGCTCAAGATATGACCATGCAAAAGCAACATCCCATTTGTTCACCACCTTCAATAACTTCTTCTTTTATTCAAGAGTAAGGGTGGCATTGATAATTACCAATTTCCCATTCTACAAAAAGGCATATTCTAAGTGGGCCGGTAAGGATTTGAGTTCCAAGGGCTCCTGTTTGAAACTTTCAGGGATTTGCAACTTTCCCCAATCATCATGGTCATCAATAGTCGATATTTGTTGATGAACCTCTTCCAAATGGTCCATGCCTTCTATGTAGGCACTTACAAGCTCCTCAAATGGTTCCATGCACAGAGTGCTGCTAGCAGGATCAATGGTCAGCCACTGGGTGCCTTCTTGAGTTGTGGCTACTGCGTATAGGCATTGTTGGACTTGCGAGTCCTCGGCACACTGACTACATGCTTGAATAAATGTCTGCTTAGCGTACCACAGCTGCTGCACATAGTGGCACCTGGAGTCATTATACGCGATGCATGGAACATGCTTCTTCTCGATCTTTCTAAAAGGATTTTCCTTTGAAATTTTAAGGGAAAGATCTTGAAGTCCTAGTCTTTCATTCACCGTGCTCAGCCAGGCTCTTCCCATTATCATAGGAAAGTTCCCCTTGCAATTCTCCACACGGATGATAAGGAAATCAGTAGGATAGGACCACCCACAAAAGGTGGTCACAATGTCCTCCACCAATCCCAAAGGAATAGTAATGGATTGGTCTGCCAGTTTGAGCCGAATGTTACTCTTCTTTAACGGGGGCAGGTTCCAGTTCTTATACATGTCATGTGAAATCAAATTGACACCTGACCCTGAGTCAAGAAGAGCTTTACATGGCTCATTCCAGTCGGTCACAGCATGTGTGAGCATGACCGTTTATACGTTGGAGGGCGTTTGGTTTGAAGGCTACTCGAAAGGTGGAACAATGGAGGCGGTTTGAGGTTTAGAGGCACCAACCATAGGTGGGTGTGAGGGTGTGCTTACATTATTGGGCTGGAAGAAGGGATGTTTCCATGGCTTGGCTTTAGATCCACTTGGTTGAGGAGCCGGTTGTAGGTTGATAGCTCTCGTAGCGTTGCGTTGCTGTGGCTATGGTGGAATTTCCCCCTGCATAGGTGGAGTAGGTGATAGCTAAGTGGGGTGCTATTGAGTAGGGATAGCAGGAGAAGGTGATGGAGGATAGTAAAGATGTGGGCTTTTCCCCCTGGGTGATGGAGATTGTGGTCAGAAATATTCAGGGGGTGGTGGTAACTTTGAAAGGTTGCATGACTAGAAGAGTCTTGTGGAGAGAATGGTTTCTTAACGTAGTACCCATAGGGATCTGGCTGTCGGTAAGGGTACTGCTGCCTTGGAGGTAGCATTCCCCACACTTTTGGGTGTTGCCACTGCTGAAACTGTTCATAAGGTTACAATGGCGCTCCACTTGGATAATATCCTTACTGCTGTTGGTCGAACTACCTGAAATTGCCTTGTGGGTAAGGCAACCTTCGAAATGTCTTCCTCTTTGCCAGGAAAGGGTTCAATGCATACACCCCAAACTCTTGTAGATGTGACACTATGGGACAACATCCCTTAGGGTGTTCGTATTGGCATATGTCACAATCATCATCCTCCTCTGTGTCAAAGTCTACAACCTGTTTAGCTACAGCAACTTTACCCTTACCCTTATGATGGGCACATTCAGCTTCCTTCTTCCTATGCTGATCATGATCATTACCTTTCATCCAGAGAATCCCACATCTTATCAACTTTTGCCAATATTTTAGAGGCAAATTTCTGTAGGTGCAAGGTTTTTCAGTTCACCGCTACATCTAGTGGTGATTCCTCCTCCTCTTCACAGAATCAAACCTTCCTCTTTCTAATGGAGGGATCCCAATTAAACTCCTCTGCACTCTCCTTCTTTCTAAGTTCCCCCTTTTCTTTTGCCACTTGCTCAATGAGGCACTGCAGTTGATGGGCCCTTAGTTCTGATAATCGTCCCTAGGCGTAGACACCAAGGGTCTTTCTAGTTTCAAAGCAAAGCCCATCAATGATATGGCGATAGTTGTGCTCACTGAGAGTAGCCATGACTAGGGCACCAATGTAAAAATGAACAGTACCTACTTATGGCTGCATCCAAGGGTTCATGATTTCCTTGCTTCTACCCTTGGATTTGACATCTCAAATTCGCCACTCTGGAGTAGGTTTGATACTTGTCATTGAAAATCTCAAGCATCGTACTCCATCTTCTAATTGATTCTGGTTCCAAAGACTGGTACTAGCCTTTTGCTTCCTTGATGAGTGTGTGAGGGAATAGCTTAAGCTTTTGCCAACCATTATCAATATTCTATAGGGTGCAAGCGTCATGGAATGCTTGCAGGTGAGTTTGTGGATCACAATTGTATCCCCCTTCAAATCTGGGGATGTTGTTCATGTCAATGTGCTTGATCTGGCTATCTTTCAAGTGCCTACTATGTATCTGAACTACCTCGGCGATATGGAGCATGCTTCGAGTAGCCAACAATGGCTCATCCAATTCATAGTCCTACTAAGGACCACGATGTCTATGACGATTTTAGCTACCCCTCCTTTCATGAAGGTGAGCCTCATGCAATTGGTCATGTGCTTCCTCATGCCATTCCTTTTGGTCCTTATGACCACCATCACCTTGCTTCTTTCTACGATAGTTATGATTAGAGTCTGTACTAGATGAAGGTAGAGGGAAGCGAGAGGATGGAGAAAAGGGAGAGGGATCGCCATCGCTCCGGTGTCGATCTCCCCCTCTACTCTAATGGTGGCCTCGATCTTCCTACCCATCCTTGCTTGAGTCATGACTTCTCCTATGTGACACTCCATCCCCCTAGGGATCTCGGTCACTTGGTTTCTTATTTTGGATGATGGATTGAATGATTTGATGCCCCAGAGGAAGTTTGGTCGAATGGAAATCATGAAAGATAGGCTCCCCATCATCCTGCAGCCCTTGCAAGAATAAGGGATTACTAAATTGTTTTCCCTTCATGTGTTCATATAGTTCTGCCTACTGATGGTCTCATGCTTGTTGGGCCTCAATGAGACAATAGTCCTGGTAGTTATGATCCTCCATGACATACTCCACACCGCAGTCCTTAATGCCTAGTCTGGCAAGATTGTGAAACAGCATTCCAGGAGTCGATTGGTCAGGTGGTAGTATGATGTTGCCTTCCATGTCCCACCATAGCGAATGTTCATCCTGATGTAGGATGAAGGTAAAGTTGGGTACATATTCATCTGGATGCGTGTAGACCACCCAACATTCTTGTGGCACCAGTGGGTTGGATTCATCTCGCCTGTGAGAAGAAGACATGGTGGATATTAGATGATCCACTACTTGGTGTACCTTACTTTTTACTATATCCACCTAGCATGTGTAAATGTTGCTATCCTAGGTCTGTTCCAATGGCGTGAATAATAATTTTGCTAAGGTTAGATGGTGCATATAAGACTAACAGTCCCCAGCAACGATGCCAATGATGAGCGGCTAGGTACCCCTACACCCAACCATGCGAATCACAGGCATTCACACGCAACTCAGTCGAATTCCGTAGATTGTAAGCACTTTACATACACCAGACCTTAACTAGAAAAATCCTTTGTTAGAACGGTCGTTGTCTTCCCAACCTCACTTGTGATGTTCTAATGGCGATGGTTAAGTGAGATTAAGGCAACTGATTTTTATGGCTTTTTACTTTCTCTTCTAGCATCTAATTCTCGTAATGGAAAGCAAGGGATGAAATATTAAGCAATCTAGAGTTACCCTAATCTATATCTTAACTATTCCTAGCATAAGTATCCGATCCCATCTCCTGGGTTACCAGATGTTAAGCATCACTGGGTTGCCAAGCGTTGGATTCACGTTCGAGATGGTCGTACTTATGGTTTTATGAATTATAAAAGAGCGATAGCGATGGAAATAAAAACAACGAAAACTTAAGTAATTATCAAAGCATAAAAATATTAAACTATTAAATGCATTAAATGACTAAGTCCAAATGCTGCAAGGAATGCTTGAAAAGCTCATCTTTATTGCCGTTCATGCCAATGGGCTCAAATACATCAACGCTCGAATAAAGAGCTGAACACCTTTCTTACACCTACTGTAGGCACTTAGAAAATATTCTAACTCTCACGAAAACAAACTACAAGAGCTTCGCTACAACTGACAAAAAGGTATCTAAGTGTGACGGGAGCCCACTTATTTATAGGCCAAAATAGACGCCACGTAAACGGGGCCACGTTGACGCATGGAAGGATGCATTGACGGGGCCACATTGATGGGGCAACGTTGACAGGGCCGCATCAACAGGGCAACGTCGACGGGGCCGCGTATACGGGGTCCCATATACGCGGCCTAGTAAATGCATCGACCATTTAGCACTTCATCAATGTTCATAATTAAACATAAAAATAAAGATAAAAAATTATAAATTAAAATAAAATATAAAATATAAAAATTAAAAGTTAAAATAAATAACATAAATGAAATGCACATAAAAAGATTATCTCAACTACATTAATTTTTCCTTAAATAGAACTATGGAGACAAAGTTATTTATGCTTAAATGTTAAGAAAATACTATATTTCATGTTGAAATAATAATTTATATTAAAATAATATTATTTGGCTCCAAATGTATAGTGTACACTAAAATAAAAAATGATCCTTGCAACATCTTTAAAAACATGGCAAATATAAAATTTTTATACCTATACTATTTTATTATTTATTTACAAAAATAGATGCATAGTTCAAATATATAAAAGTCATACTTAATTTCTATTTTACAAAAATACAAAATGTACCAAAGTTATTTTTAAATTCTAAAAAGTCCCTTCACTTCAAAATAAGGTCATCTTAAGCTTCATGTTCATTTTTGGCTTTCCCTTTACTATTCTAAACTTTCTATTATAAAATGCAAGACAAGTTAAATCCCCTCTAGTACGAAAGTTTATTTATTTATTTAATTCATAGAGCACATAACATTATAGACCAAAGGTATAAGGACATTGGTCAACCAGATAGTGGAGTTTTGGCAATAAGTGTTCAATTAAATATTTTAAAATATCAAAACAAAAATGTAACAAATATTCTAAATTTTATGTTTTATTCGAGAATCTCTTAAGGATAGGTATTGGTTGTAGATTTACTATTAATAAATGAATAGTTCATGGTATGAACCTTACTACTAATATTGAATTATCCTACATGACTTAAAGTGAGTCTTTAATGGCCATGTCTTGGCAATAACTTCATTACTAACATCCTCAATAGCCAACTATTCCTCACATCTTTAAATATATCCTTAATGGCCAATCATGTCTCACATCTCAAAATGCTAGGTCTTAACTACACCTCACTAGACCATTCAACTCAATTGCTTAGTGCCAAGGTCTTGGCTACATCCAAAGCTATACTTGAACTTGTAGAATCAAGTCTAAGATAGAAAATTCATCCCAATCCTTACTCTTGTAGGGCAGAGCCCACTAAGAAACACCTCACTCCTGCATGTAGATAATTACATCTCAAAGATCCATAGTTATGGTAGTGACAAATTAAAGGCTAATTCCAAAATAATATAATTATATTTTCATTTCCAAAAGATTTCTAGAACAACAAATTCCAAAATATTATTGCAAAATTTCATCATTTGCCTAGAACCAATCCAAAATAGTCATAAAATATTAAAGAGACAAGTATGTTAGAGTTTACAGATATTCCAAAAATTTTATAAAATATCCAAAAAAATAAATTAGGCAGAATTTCAAAATAGTTTTCATACAAAGCTATTCCAATATAACAGAATGACCAAATCTTGACTTAACAATAAAAGTAATAAAATAATAGTAAAGAGCTAGGCAATATGAAGTGTATAAAATTCTCAACAAAATATGATAGCATCATGACTAGAAAAATTAAGTAAGCCTTCTTATACAATTTTTGTAGAGCTTTAAAATCTCTCTTATTTTCTCACTTTTCTTCTTCTCCTTCTTTTTTCCAAACCCATTATACAATTTTTGTAGAGCTTTAAAATCTTCTTCTCCTTCTTTTTTCCAAACCCATTAGCACTTCACAACTAAAATGTGCTATTAATGAAGGATAAAGACCTATTTATAAGATAGAAGGGTTACATGCATGCTTTCTTTTCGCACAACAAGACATGTAAAGCCTTCTTGCAAAGACACAAAATCAAACTTGTAACTCAAAATGGTTAATGTTTGGGTGGTAGCAAGAGAGAGCAAGAGTTTAATGTTTGAGTGGTAGCGAGTGTGTGACTCCCTCTCTCTCTCTCTCTCTCTCTCTCTCTCTCTCTCTCTCTCTCTCTCTCTTTGAGGCACAAACTAACTTGACAAAAGATTTGATTATCCACCTTTCATCAAGGTGGTTAAACACAAAATTTTAACAAAGTATCTAATATAAAAAACAATCTTTTCCAAGATCTCCCATAAAAAAAACCACTATCTAACATAACACTTATAGGAAACTGATGAGACGCGATTTGCATAGGCCGTGATATCGTGTATCCGATATCACATCTGCCCCGATATCGCATCCCCCGCGATATCACGTCTTCCCCTGCGATATCACGTACGTGATATCGCAGTGCGCTGCCATATCTATAAATAAGAGGTGGCTCTCCCTTGTTTGGAATCCCAGTTTTATAGTAGCAAAGCTTTGGCAGTTTGATCCCTCCGGAGTTAGATTTTTTCCCGTGTCTGCCCACACTATGGTGAATGTAATTGTACAGTGTCTTTATTCGAGTGTGATGTACTTGGACATGCACATGACCGGCAATAAAGATCGAGATTACTTCATCATTGTAGCATTCACTTTGTTATTTATTTAATGTTATTTACTATTTTCTCTCTCTCACCNGTCCAAGATGTGTACGGTTGATCAAGGAATCGGTTGCTCATCGCACTTAGGCTAGATTAGATTTTCTTACCCTTTTCCTCCTAGCTTAGCTTAGTTAAATATTATTTTCCACTACCTTCAGGAGTAGCATAGATTAGGAAACACATCATACACCTCATCTAGACTAAACCATACGTGACAAATGCAATAGTAGTCCGGGTGGGAAGACAGCGAACTGCGACCTAAGGCTAACTATCTAGGTGCCACAACTAGTCCATCTGCGGAGTTCGACCGGATCGGGTGTGCGACGCTCATTTCGTATGGTTGAGTGTAGGGGTACCTCACCACTCATCATTGGCACCATTGCCAGGGATGGTGCTAGTTATCTAGATTAGTTATATCATACACGGTCATTGTAAAAAACTTAAGGATATATCTCTTAAAAAGAAGTAATTATAAAAAGTCACATAAATTCACACACAACAATGCCTCTCCTACAAGATGATAATAAAGCCACACTTAGTGAGGAAGTTCATTGGAGAACCAATGAGCTATATGACAATGAAGATTGGAGTATGCAATCTGAGGTGGGGGTTTCTTATAAACATCAACGAAAGCAACGTCATCCCAGCGCACGAAATCCTAACTTACCCGATGCCGATGAACCCCCACTGGCCACTACAAGCCTAACGCAAATACAAGGGGCTATTTGAATTTCACATAAGCATTGTAAAGAGAGCTGAATACCCAGGCTCGATTTAAATAACTTTCCAAAATTTTTAGGAGGCTATGAATTAGATTCACATCAACATTTACTAGCCTTCTACGATGCGTGCACATGGAACAATATTGATAACGGTTGGAAAAAACTTAAGCTCTTTCCTATGACACCCGTTGACCAAGCTAAAGTATGGTATAGATCGTTAAAACCAAATTCAATATGACGCTGGTCAACAATGGTAGAAGTCTTTAACGAAAAATATCAAACCTACGCAAGAGTGTCAGCCTTGAGGAAACAAATCCAAGGATGGAAACAAGCAAAACATGAACCCTTGGACATGGCCTTAGAAAGATATTACACTCTATTAAACAACTATCCAGGCCATGGGTTTTCCGAGGAAAGGCTAATGTACCATATTATTGATGGGCTACGTAATGAAACAAGAGAGACCTTAGGAACGTATGCCAAAGGTCAACTATACAAACTACAAACCCATCAAATCCAAGAGCTTATTAAGCTGCTAGCAAAAGAAGAAGGAGAAATAGCTACATGGGAGAGTGTTGAAAAACATCAACGGGACCAAAATATTAACTCAACAAAGGTCCCTGATCATAACAAGGAGAAATCAACAATTCTCAAGGTGGAAACATCATCTTTGCCAATACAACAATCGTTAGAAGAAGCCGAGGCAAAGATCAATAAGATGTTGGAATGGATGAATCAAAAGTGTGGAGAATATATCAACATCATTGGAGATAGAGTTTTGACAACACAAGAAGCAGGACGAAATAGTAANGATCCTCATTTTCCATTTATTAATCCTTGCCATACTCAACAGTTTAATTATGGGGGATATCCCCCATTTCAATGACAAGCAGGATTAATAAATATTTTTCATTTTCTTTAATTTTACAACTTTTTTGTTTTCCAGTTCTTCATTTTTCAACTTTTTGTTTTATCTTTTTATCTTTTTATCTTTTCATGTGTTTTTGTAAGTAATCTCATCTATAAATAAAACACTCATGTGGATCATTGGTTGAGGTGTGTTTTATGTTATTAAGTCATGAGTGATCAATTATTTAGAACAGTGAGCCCATTACATCCACTCCNCCGAATTCAAACGCTTATCATGTTCAACATCCTGTTTCTCCATTCGGGCCACCACACTTTATCTCACCACAATACTATTCTCCACAATACCATCAGCCCATACCTCCAACACAACCACCACCTTGTGCACCTTATACTCCTCCTAACTTTCAACATTCTTATCATTTCCCTTCTTCCACAATGCCACCAACTACTCCTAAGGTGTTTGTTCCACCGCAACCCACGAACAACACTTGTGCTACTGCTACTAACAGCAGTGAAGAGCCTCCTCAACATCNACGTTGTTCTAGGGGGTCCCACTAGAAAGACATGCACCCATGCCTAAAGATTGCCAGCTTCTCTAGATTCAGTAAAGTGAAAAAAAGAAAAAAAGAGAAGAAAAAGAAAAAACAAAGTGCCATAAAAAAAATCACTCCTCCCTTGTACTAAACGCCAAGTGATCGTACGCCTTGTTGTTGTGGTACTCTCATAGTTGTTCATCATGGGATGAAACAATGCGATGTCACTGATTAGAAGGATGGACTTGGTCCTGATCTTGGAACGAGGGGTTAATGACACCTTAATCATGCTTTTCACGCAGGATTCATTGTGACCTGGGTCAGT
>MNCI01003632.1:78614-91435 GCA_015680685.1 Gnetum montanum | reverse complement strand
TTTTTCTTTTTCTGCTAGCAAAGAGCTTTTAGAAAAATGTCTTAAAAGCTTTAACACTAAAATGTCATTCAATGCAATAAATCTAGAAATGCAAAACAATAATAAAGTCGGGGAAAAAAATTAAAAATACAAAATAATGATAAATTTAAAAATAACAAGATGAAATTTCAATAAGGAATAGAAAAAAAAATTGAAAATCATAAACAAATGTACTTAATAATTGTTAAAACAAGCGCGGGATTTCATAAAATATGAATATGGCATCATGAAGGAATTGCTTTTTTGGATGAATGAATAAAGCCCAAGTTGAAGAACAGTGAAAACAGTTTTAATGCATGCAAAAGGATTTGACCAACGACTGCAAGTAGGGTTTGGTCTGCATAATTTCAATTCTGTTTATCAATCTTTTCTGCTTTGATCAAGAAAAAGTAAGAAACAAACCAACCAACTCAAAAAAAAAGTGTCATAACTACAATTAAACTAGAAACCAAATAGAACGTTGTATCAGAGGCATTAATTGATTAAAGTGAAATGTTTTCTTGAAGGTTAACAATAATGCAAAACCATTTCAGTAATTTTTTTTTCTAGTACACCTTCAAAGAGCGACAAGACATCAATGCACTAAGAACTTAAGCACACTTCAAAAATAAAAACTCAATTATCTAAAATATTAAAGAATGGTCTTGATGAGGTAAGCATTGCATACTGAACAAAAAGCTGTTTTGAAATTGTTAAATGATGAAAAGTATAATAAATATTCAACTAAGAGAATCTGTTCTCTTTCTGCTAAAATCTCCAATCTATTTTCTTCAAGCATTCGCCCTAACATTAAACTTTGCAATGTCAAATAAAAATAGAGCCACAAAATTTCTAATATTCAGTTGGACCATTGATCTTCCCGTATTGAACCAAAGTACGAAACAAAAAGGAAAAGTTTCAAAAAATAATAGGAATCAAACGAGAAAAAAATAATTCAAGAGAACCTCCAAATATTTTATCTCCTTGAACAAATTGTAATCAAACATGAAAAAATTGACAAAACCTTAAAACAACCTCAAAGAAAAAAGGATTGAACCAAACAACTAGTAAGTGAGACGATTTTTTTATGTACATGAAAAAAGAGGACCAGGGATTGGAAGTGAAGATTCATGCAAGTGACCCCAAATAAACACATGGTTAGAGTAAGCAAAAGGGCAGCGTAAGCGATCCTCAACAACTGTTGGCCAACTGAAAATCAAACGATAGCTGATACACTATATATGCCATAGTTGTCCATTGATATGGAAAGAATCGATATGGATTTTTCTTTTTGGATATTTTTCATAGAAAATCAGAAAGGAAAGAAAATGACTTTAAAGGCTTGAAGGGGCAGCCCGAGCTTGGGTTGTCAACGACGTGAAGGATACAATTGGCTTGTGAGACTAAAGAAATTGAAGCTAACTGAACCCTACTTCACTCAATCAATCTCTTAATCTTAATCCTACCACCCTTACTACAACTAAACCACCAACAGTGGGAGAGCCTACATTACTATAGAATGATAGATGTGCAACGCATTAAGGCTAACAACTCATTCTCTAACAGGAAAAGCAAAGACCTCATCTAATACATCAACAGGTAATTCCGAATCTCATAAGTCAAGTCTCCTTCCTGGAGCCTAATAGTCGTAGAAACTACGCTATTCAAAGCAATCTGCCCAACAACAATGTCTTCACTCAAATCAGACTAGGCAGACAAGACCGCCTTCATCAAGAGAAATGCTCATCTCCTCCTTCATCACTACCAAGCATCCAATTCCCTATCAATGGCGAAGTAGGAGCATCTATCAATAAAAGGTGTTGAACACCAACACAATTTACAAGTAAAAACGTGTAAGATTGGACACGATTTGCAAGTAAAAATAGATAAGATTTTAATGGACAATGAATGTTCTGGTTGAAAGTCGAGACACCATTGCACGAAAAATTATAATTTACGTACCCAATGCAGATTTTACATGCTTCTATACGAATTTTGCACGCTTCTGTACACGTGCCCGAATCCAACGCGAACAATTCGTGAAATTTTCATGAAATTTTCTTGGGAATCACGAATCTCCAACGCATAGTTGTGAAGGATTTCTATTCCCACCCAAAGATAACCGCTTTCAAATAATCCATGAGTTGTCCAAAAGATACTCTTTTAACCGGTTAATTTCGTCAATTTAATAGCAGCAACATCACTTTCTGGAATAATAAATTTGCTAAAATGAATACCCATTTTGTTTTAAAGTTACACTAATTTCACTAATTTAACTTTTGGGTGGTACTAATTTTGCTATTTTATTGACGTCACAGAAAAACACATAACAGCTAACAACGTCCAAAGAAGGCTAACGATGAGGTGGACTTTAATCGTTAATCATCTACCCAAATTTAAGGGAATCTAGCTTTTAACCATGACAAAATTGATTTACCCTTAGTTTAAAATGGTTAATCAAAGGATAAGTTTCGGTGTTTACCCTTAGTTAAAAACTATTAATCAAGGGATAAGTTTCGGTATGCATAATATATAAAAAAGTCAAAACCCAACAGATTTTCAAGGCACTCTCAATTTGAATTGAATATAAAATAAAGAATTTTATAGACGATGAAGAAGAAGATTGACATTCCTAGAATTTTAAGCAATAATAATCAATATTAGCGCTAAAAATCCCATAATCATTGATGGTTGGGAGCTCCCTGCCAACACCGCTGTACCTACCAGATACCCGATACCTACCAGAAAAACCATTTATATTACTGGCCGTCTTTTATATTACGAGAAGCAACATATATGTGGTCTGTTCAGTATGTCCTACTAAATATTGAACCCTTAATTTCTACATCGCTCAAATGATGTACCATGCAGTACTTGGATCATATCGAATTTTTACTTTATCTTTAACACTATCATGCCGTACATTTAACACCATAGTTAAAAAGGTAGAAACTATGCCCGGGTGAAATAACCTTCTGTATATCAGTTTGACAGTGCTTGGCAAATAATAAGCATGGAAATTTTCCAAAACATTTCTAACAGGGAAAACTGAGAGAAATTTGAATAATTCCAATGCCGCATATGAACAAAGGTCGACAACGATGGCAATTCTTTCTGTCCATATGCTTGAAAGGCATCATAGAACAAGCTAAAATAACATTTCCATAAAAGGTGTCAAGAAGTCGGTGATGGCAAGGGTTGAAAAGCCTTCAGAGGATTTGAGATAATACCATCTATAAGACCATATTTCGCAGCTTCTGCTGCACTCATAAACTTATCACGTTCTGTATCTTCGTAAACTTTCTCAAGTGTCTGTCCTGTCTGATATGCAATATAACCACTCAGAGTGGCCTTATGATGAAGAATTTCATTTGCCTGAAAAAACACAAGTAAAGTTTAAACTTCTTAAATTTTTCTTCAAAGGGGATCAAGATATACATCCGATACATAAACAACCATGAACAGCTGAGTCAAGCATAATGAAAAACCTACCTGAATTTCAAGATCTGATTGAGTACCCTGACCACCTCCAAGAGGCTGGTGAATCATGATTCTTGCATTTGGTAAACTGAATCTTTTACCTATACAGAAAAATTATGGAACGTGGAAATCATCATTATCGTAAATTTGTAAAATACGTCAGCAAGAAACTGTACCCCATGCCAATAATTGTTTTAGCAAAAAAGCTAACACGTTAGCATGTACCTTTTGTACCAGAGCAAAGTAAAAATGCGCCCATGCTGTAAGAAGAGTTCTCATATCAGCAAACGGGTTTACCTTTATAATCAAATCACTGCAATACTTAATATCATCCTAGTACTGAAATATTTTATTCCATTTGTGTAAACCCAAAGACTTTGTCAAGTAAATGAACTTATGCAAAACACATCAGTAGCAATAAATCCTGAGTGCAATAGATGTGTCCAATATTCATATAGCTTGAATACATCTTTTATATAATTTCCTGAAACTAACACAAGTAGCTTGAATAGCTTATACAAAGATTGATTAGAGATTTATCATTTTCTTCTAAAGAAATCTGTTCTACAACATTCTAATAATGCATGTTGCTCATCTTCTACCACTTGCAGTAAACACCATCGCCATATTCTATCTTCATGCTGCTCATTGTTCCATCTTCCAATTTCAACTTGGAGATGGTGTGATCTCATTCTTACTGTGTTGATTAATGCTTTCATGGACATAGGAATTGTTGTATGTCGATATTCTATTTCATCATATCTGCTACCTTTAATATTTTACCAATAAAATTAAAGCTTTTATTGTATTAGTGCCTCATTTTGCCATTTCTCTAAAATTTTCTCTGTAACAAGTTGCCAAGCTTATTTTAAATTTATTATTCCATTGATATTATTGATACCCCATTTTTGTAGCCACAATCATCCTTCATGGAACCATCCCTGATGTTGAGATTTTCAAATGATCTCTTTTGAGATCTTATTCATATTTTTAGTTTTCAAGTAGAATGTTAATAATNTCTTATTCATATTTTTAGTTTTCAAGTAGAATGTTAATAATTGATATATTGCTTCAACTTCCAATGGCAACAAATTAGCTTCTAATAAAAATATTGCATATAAAACCTGAGTTTTCACCTTGATTTCATCCAGCAAGAACTGTTTTTATCATTTTTCAATTTTTTTCCATAATTCTTGATCAAGACCTGGGCCCCACACCACACATCCACAAAGTGTTGTAGTTTGGACAATTGTTTGAAAAAGATATTTTTGAATTGTCAAAATCCAAATATTGCGATTGCTACATTTGTTCTTCATTGTATAAAAATTGCAATTTTTTTCTTGGGGATAAAAGACTTGATATACAAGAATCTTATAAATATTCGGGAGTTAAATTAGTCAGTAATTATAGTTGGAATACCCTTATTGCTCAAAGGATTTCAAGTGGCATGCAAGTTCTATTTGCTCTAAGAAATAATTGCTGCAGAAAACAAATTTTGGCATGGGAGATAAGAAGGAAACTTTTTCATAGTCTTGTTCAACCTGTGTTATTATATGGATGTGTTACATGGGACCTTCTCTTTCTGCACATAATTGGAAAAAATTAGAGCATGTCCAAAAACAGTTTCTTGTATGTGTATTTCAAGAGAAATGCAAACTTCTTATGATATACTCCTTCTGTATCTACAGCTTTTCTAGAAGCTAATTTCCCAATTCCCTTTGCTACTTCATCTTATGTAAGTTGTAAAATATGTGGAAGTTTTCCGCAGCCTCTAGCAATATGACTTCTAACCAATCTTCAAACTTTTATTTTCAATAAATTTTGTACTTCTTGTTAGAAGAATTCTGTATCTGGAATTGTAATAAGTCTTCTTATTTTCTGACATTACTATAGTTAAAATGCATTCCCTTAGAAACGGGTGTGTACATTCTACTAATTTACCACCAACTTGAAAGTCAATGATTCCTGGATCATTTCGAGAGGTGGCTAGCAGTAAATCAATACATGAGCATTTTCCTTCATTTTCAAAAGCAAATCTTGAGCTTGATGGAAATTTTGAATCCCATTTAATATAATAAGATTAATGCCTTGTCCCCATTCTAACATGTGCTTTACTGTTTGATTTGTTTCAGTATCCTTTGATGTTTTTTCCCATCCAATTCTAATTTGATCACAATTTTGCATATCTTGCCAGCCTTGATTATTCTGCCACTCTAGAATATCAATCTTTTTAGAATCAATCCTTGCATTAAGGTCACCACACATATATTTTACCTTTTAGTTTAAATTATGCTATATTACATCCTAAATGTTGAAAAGGGTTTTTTTTTTTTTAAATAAACCTGGCTTTGCATGATATGTTGCATTCCATGGGTGAAAGTAGCAAAAAGCAAGGAACACATAGTATTTTCTCTCAATAATCTTCAACCAAATATTCCCCTGCCACTCCCAAGATCCCACCTTCGCAGGATGGGCATTGAGCCTTTGGGTGATGATCCTTTTCTAATCTTGAACCAAATATATTGTTTATACTCATCAATCTCTTGGATCTTAATTATCTTTTCAGGCCTTTTTTTGAAAATACAAGATAATTATGCTCATGGTCTTCCTCATTTGTGAGATCTAACTTTTGCTACCTTTATTCTACTAAAACCAGGCAAATCAAAATTTTTAAAATCTTCTTCTTTCCAAGTTTCAACTACTCCAAAAATATCAAAATTCTTTAAAAACCCAATATTATACAATGCAGTTATTTTAGTAGCAATGCCACCATCTATATTTAAGAATCCATATTTGGGCATTTTTTGAAAATGCCTTATTTGTTATTACTATAATATAATTTGCATTTATAAAAGCTACATTATGCCCTACTTGTGCTGCTTTTACTTGTTTCCATGCTTGTCTTCTTTGCAGGCTCTTCTTTCATAACATCTTCATTTACACAAAATTTTTCAAGTTAATACGATTGTACCAAACTTTTCATCAAGTAGTTGAATCACCAAATTTCACAATAATATGATGTAGTTTATCACCTTTGAATCCTGTGTGATAAGCATCCAAGATTGTATCAAACAAAATATCGAGGTGCATTATTATTGTTATACTATCATGAAAAATATTTTTTAAATTGTCATTTTCATGTGGACTTTCTAGGACTCCAGCAAATCAGAGATTTCTAACTCTTTCTTTTTTCTTCTTGTTCCTTCACTAAATCACACAAAGCTTCAACACATTGAAGAATTGCTTCAACAAATATTTCCTACTTTGCAATCATGTCACATATAGTTTTTTTATTTGATTCAAAATTCAAAGTTTTATTCATTATTTTTTGCATTGTTATCCATTCTGCCATGATTTGTTGTTGTGTCATCGTAGCTTCAAATTGATCAACAATTGCCTCTTGATTTGCAGCTATAATGTTCATAGTACGAACACGATTTTCAAAGTCACTATGATGTTGATCCATCACTCTTATTTTATTTTTTCTTTCATTGGCAGCTTTTGCTTCTCCAGTGTTTCTTCCTATTCTTGCATCCATTTGGAGACCATTTCATGATTCTGGATAAATATTTCCAATCTATATTCAAAAGCCTTTTGCCTTTCAAGTAAGACTTTTAGTTGAGTTGCAATCCCCTACAGTTCAAACTTAGTAACTGCTGTCATATCTAACTTTTTACACAAATTCCAAAAATACTCTTAATAGCCTCAAAGAATCCTCTCCACAACTTTGGAAAACCCTCTGCAAAGCCTCAGATTTCTATCCTCCGCACAGCCTTAGAAAATCCTCTCCACAACTTCATAAAACCCTCTGCAAAGCCTTAGATTTTCATCCTCTGCACAGCCTCAAAAAACCCTCAACAAAGCCTCAGATTTCCACCCTCTGCACAGCCTTGGAAAATTTTTTGCAAAGCCTTAGATTCTTTGCATAGCCTCAGAAAACCATTATGTCGATCCCATTTAATCAAGATGTTTTATATCACCTAAAGATTTTGATGTTTTCATACCATGGAAGTTTTAACAAGTTTATTTCCTTCTCAATTTGTATACTGACTTTTAAATTGCACTGTCCATTAACGATCTGAAGCATCTATTAGTTGTTACATGGATGCTGTATTAGGTTAAGTGGCTAAAAGCTAAGGTCCTGTAATGGAAACATCCTGTTCATTTTGCTGAGACAAGGATCTGGAATTCCGTATGCCTTGGAAGTGCATATGGTTTTAAATTTTCAATCACATTTTACTGAAAGCAATCACAAACGTTTTAACAATAACATTCCGTTAATAATATTTCCATTCTGGAGAAGCTTAAGACATAATACAAGAATCTAACTTTGGCTTGCAACTCAAAGGATTAAGAAAAGCAGTATCCGACTAGAAGCAGCTAACTATTTATCTGTGAGGAAAAGAAATAAAAGTATGCTTTGGTAAATGGGATACGAACTTAAAAATTTTCTGGTAAACTAGAAAGTTGTTCAAAAATTTCAACAGCATACCTTGCTGCGAGTCCCACACAAACGGTAGAGACATCTGGCCTTATATGCCTCATGGTATCGAATATTGCCATTCCTGAATACCGAATGTGAAAATGTCAAATTATGAAGAGTGAAACATTTCAATGAGATATAATCTTCCATGAATTCTCCATTATAATGTTTTTCAATATCATGCCAAAATGAATAGTAACATATGCTCTAGAATCACCGACTCCGAAGCATGAACAACATCCACAGCAGTCAATTTGCAACCTTATGAATAAAAATAAAAATTAAAAGAAATATAAACTTGACAATATATTACAGCTTGAATGTTCAAAGACGTTTGAAATATTTTGGGATTAAATACTTACAAAAAGACGGACAAAAAAGTAATTTTCAGGTTAAACTAACAAAAAAACGGATAAATGCCCATTGTATCTCCAACGTCTGGAGCTATTTTATTAATTATGTCTTTCCCACTACTACATAGACTTTTCCAAATGCACATTTGATGTTTTATTTTCTTAATTTTTCTTGTCTATATCCTAAATGATCCTTCTACCATATCTTCTAACAGTCAAAAGCCTTAAAAAGCTTATGGCCAATGATGTGGTAGCAAAGCTGGTAATAAATAGCAGCACTCTCTGTCATCTGGGTCTATTCCCAGGTGAGTTAACCCAAAGGAGAACCCCTTGACAGTGAATAAACACCTTATACATAACACATAGAATTCGCTGATTAACAGTGTATGTGATCGAGGTTTACAGATAGAAAGCATACCAGTATTATTAAAAGAAAATATCGCTAAATACATTTCTACCAATTCTTTGACCCTCAGGAAGAAATGGACTGGCATTAAAAATTTCCTTGTCAACTTCAAATGGGAAAATGGTTTGATGAAACCAGTTACTCTCCTTACGATATATGTACAATTATTTGCTATCCCCAAAAGCTAAGCCCCACAAATTAATAGAGAGATTGGAATGTAAGTTTCTTGAAATGAATTTTTCAACAAGAAATTAAGAATACACAGGCATTTTTAAAACAAAAAGACACAGGGCAATACCTTTGTCATCATCAGCCTTAAAAATCTTGCAAACATCTTTTTCAAGTTCCACATGATGAACAAGAGCAAGAGCAGGAGTGGGTGCAGGAGCAGTAGTGGTGAGAAGGGTGAGGTGTGCAGCGCTGACGGGCAGGAAAAGGTCAAGGATAGGGCGCTGGGCAATGGCGGGTCAGCAAAAGGGGCTCATGAGGAGGAGGGGTTGGGTGTGTTGGGCGGGCCTGATCCATTGGCTAAGGGGGCTGCCATCTGGGGTCGAGGCTGGTGGGATTGAGGGGTGTGTGCGGGAGGAGGGGTCCATGCATCTACAAAGTGCGGTGGTTACAAATGAAGGGTTGCAAACCCTAGAATGTAGCCTCATTGGGAAGTTCATCTTTGCAGGGGCAAGCCCAAAGTTGGATGTGGTACACCAGTGGGTGGCAGTGCGGTGGGGTTTCTACCAAGTCAGGGTAAAGAGCCCGCCTAGGAATCTTCTCTTGTTCATCTTCCCGATGGCGTCCGACCAAGACCAAGTCATGCTACGGAGGCCTTGATTCTTTGGCACCATAGGGATAGCCTTGACCCAATGGTGACCGGGGGCACACTAGGATCCTAATTTATTCTTGAGGACGCCTGTGTGGATTCGTGTTTCGGGAATCCCTTGGGAACTGTGGACCTCATGGTTGCAAAGGGTGCTTGCTAGCTTGTTTGGGGAATTCATCTCCTTTGACTAGCCCACAACAGCCATGGACAAGCTGGGCTACGCTTGATTCTATGTTTGGAGGTCTCTCGCGCTGAAAGGCCTGGTCACGGAGGTGACCCTGGAACTCCCCTTGGGTGAGGAGCAAGTTCAAGTGGAGTATGAAAACATGGTGGTTGAGGGGATTCCAGCCATGGCGGCACAAGGGCCCTGTGGAAAAAGGGGCCATGTAATGGTGAACTGCCAAGTGGCATTAGGCCCCAAAACAAACAAAGGATGGATGGACTCATGTTTCCCGAAAGGGGGTGCCATCCCAGAGTCAAGGCTAGGGGGCTGCAAAAGTTGCCTATGGCCAATGGGGGAATTTGGTGTGTGTGTGTGTGTGTGTGTGTGTGTGTGTGTGTGGGGGGGGGGCGGCGCAGATGAAAAGACTAAGGATCGATGGGGGCACCGCTCCAAGCGACAATTCCCCATGGAATGGATAAGTCTTCGCGAATGGAAGGCCCGGGAAAAGACAAGGTTGTTGACGAAGGGGAGGGAACAACTTTGCCATCTAGGACTCTCCCTCTTGATAGTACTAAGGATGGAGGGGGTGCCGAGGGGTTGATGCCCCTAGGTTGCCTATTTCAGTTGGCGCTTCGCCCCCTCAAGGGTCGTTGGGAAGTTCAAGTGGGGGAGGCTTGCCCCCTCTGGGGAACTAGGTAACATGCTCAAGGGCAGCCCCATGCCGCACATGGCAAAAGTTGTGGGGAGTAGACCAAAATTGGAGGGGGGTTTCGTTGTCTCCCCCAAGCCTACCAAAGTTGGTAGACCATCGGGCCTGGTTTCCCAAACAAAGAAGTCACAGAAGGAGGTTGACCTGGGGATCCAGCAGACCCTCCAAGAGGTTTACAAGAAGTGCAGCTTTGGTAAACCATGAGAATCCTCTTGTGGAACTGTAGGGGGTTGGGTACTCCCTCTAAATGCAATACCCTCTAGGATTTGGTCCACAAGGAGTGTTGTGACATTGTGTGCTTACAAAAGACAAAGATGCTACCAAATGAGAGGCAATGGCTTAGCTGGCAGGGGTGCCTGGTGGGATGTCGGGGTTGGGTAGGGGGTGTGGCAATTTTATCTCAGTGGCCTTTCAACACAGTGGACGTTTCGGACTAGAGTATCTCCTTCTGGCTCTCAATGGGAATTGTTGTCGCAAATTTCTATGGGCCTCAGCAATGCGACAAGAGGCTCCGTGAGTTGCAAAGGATTGTTGCGCTAGTGGCTAACAAGCAGCAATGGGTGTTGGTTGGGGACTTCAACCAACGGTTGTTTGCTTGGAAGAAGTTGGACAAGGGATTGCACAAGCTGCTAAGGGCTCCATTGTTTCTTCCTTTCCTAGACATGCATGGGCTAGTGGATTTGGAAATTCGGGGGTGCCAATTTATGTGGTGTAATGGGCACAAAGGGGCAGCCCGGGTGTTGACCAGGATCAATCGGGTTTGGGCAGCATCAACCTTGCTTCTGCAGAGGGGAGTGATGGTTTGGGGTCTGGCATGGATGGCTTCAGAGCACAAGCTCCTGTTGTGCATGGTGGGGCCCCAGGACCAAGGAGGACTATCAATTTTTCAGTTCAAACGCTATTGGTTGCACAAACCTTGGTTGATGTCAATCATGGAGGATATTTGGCAAAGTTACAATTAGAATTGTTGACCCCGAGACTTTTTGAAACCAGGATTAACCATGGTCAAGCACAACATCCACCAAATGCACACAAGTGAGAAATATTCGTTTCAAGTGTGTCAAGTGGAATTGCTCAAACGTTTGACGATGGTCCAAGTGAGGCAAGAACCACGGGATCGTCAGGAGGATGCAAAGGCAAAGGTAATTGCAAAGCTTCACGCTCTGGAGGCTAAAGAGGAGAGCTACTAGTGGCAACGGAGCAAGAGAGACTGGCTGAGGGAGGGAGACTGTAATTCCTGGTTCTTCTTTGCAGCAACGCATCAGTCCAAAAGCATTAAGTGCCTCATGGTGAATGGCTCTCAAGTGGAGGGGCAAGAAAAGGTGGCAAGAGCGTTACTCGATTTTTGGTTTGATGTCTGGCAACACTAGCAAGTTTCGCCGATCACCATTCAAATTGAAAAAAGTTTAAATGACATGGATAATGGATGCTTGTTGGCCCCATTCATGCAAGCAGAATTAAGGGTGGCACTAGCTTTGATGAAAGGGGGTTGAGCCTAGGGCCTAATGGGTGGCCGATAGAGTTCTTCCAAGCATTTATTGATGTCCTTGATGACAATTTGTTGGATGCTTTTAATGCTATGTTGTGGTGGGGGTGGTTAAACAGGAAACTAACTACGCTCAGGTGGTGCTCATTCCTAAGACAACCAGTCTATCCTACCCCATGGATTTCCAGCCCACTGACGTCTACAACATGTTGATGAGGCTTTTCTCAAAGTTGCTGGTGATTCAGCTAGGGCCACTAATGCTGCATCTAGTGGGGGTGCAACATGCTAGTTTTGTCAAGGGTAGGCACCTACAAAACTAGATCATTTTGGTGTAGGAAGTTGTTCACTCACTCCAAGTGAGTAGATTTCCAAGGATGTGCCTAAAGCGGGATATTACCAAAGCATATGAGACAGTGGCTTGGGACGCGCTTCAGGAGGTTAAGCTTCGCAAAGGTTTCCATCCGCCCTTCATCAATCTGTGTATTGACATTCAGAGGTTGGGGGCGTTTTCCCTGGACTTGGAGGGCAAGTTGAGGGGATTTGAGACCATTGAGAGGGGGCTTTGACAAGGGGACCCTCTATCTTCATTCCTGTTCATTCTAGTGATGGATACGATGCAAACTTACTGTGAAGTTGAGGGGTTGAGGGGATTGGATGCCAATGGGGTGCAATGTCTAGTGGAACATTACGCTGATGACACCATCTTGTTCTTGTGGGCCACCATGCCACAAGCATAGGTGATCAACAGGGCCTTATATGGGGGAGGAGATCAAGTTTCCAAATAAATCGAGGTAACTTAGCTATTCACCTGTTAAATACTAAAATGGGGATCCAGGGAAGGATCATTCAAGTGTTGGGGGTGTTGCCTAGATCAGCAAATGACAAGTATTTGGGGCTCCCACTGTT
>MNCI01003632.1:66232-78547 GCA_015680685.1 Gnetum montanum | reverse complement strand
GTCCCATTGGACAACTAGATTCCTATCCTAGGCTGGTAGGGTGCTTTGGGCTAGGGCAGTGTTGTCAGCCATCGCGCGCTTTGCGGCTAGTGTGGCTTTCCCTCTGGCTAGAACAATTGACCAAGTAGATCAATTGATTCACAATTTTACACGGTCAAAGGGTAAGGGGGTAACCATCTGCATTTGGTGGCATGGGATAAGGTGGCAAGGCCTAAAGATGTAGGGGCTTTGGGCCTTTTGAGATTCCGAGATGTTCTAGCAATGGAGCATCTGGCCCTTTTGAGCAAGTTGATGTCACAAGATTCAACTCCTACATAGTGTGTTATTCTCATGCGATGCAAGTACACACCTTGGGAAGCGGGAGGGGATGTTTCAAAAATCTAGCAGGTGATTTGTGGGCATGTGCGGATGCTGACAATAGCAAGGTCATTTAATGCCTCTCCTAAACAACTGATTCGGGATAGATTTCCTCCAACTAGGGAATGGCACCATGTGTGGAAGGGGCCTCTACCTAAAAAAATTAAATTGTTTCTTTAGTTATTCTACCATGATGCAATTCCTGTACGATGGGAACTGCATTGGCACGGCATGCAAATCGAGGACACGTATCCCCTTTGCATGGCAAGGGTCGAAACAACCATGCACTTTGCCCATGAATGTACTTTTACCTAGCAAGTGTGGAGAGCAACCAACCTGCCAACAGGAACAATGCTCAACAAGGAGTCTAGCTACTACAATCTTGTGGAGATTGTGGCCTGTGCATAATTTTCGAGTGTTTCAGGGGCTATAACTGCCATTACCGACACAAATTGCTATGAAACATGTGCATTTGTGGAAGGAGGCTTTGACTGCAATGGGGGTGACACCGACCATTGAACCCCTATGTGAGGAATTCCAACAGAACAAGGTGTTGTGGTGTCTTGTGACATAGGTAGGATGCGCTGAGCTACTTCCCCGGTTGCGAGGGGACCTTGTGCTAGAGGATGGACCTTTTTTCACCAACTAGGTGGAGGATTGGTGTTATAATCAGATCTGAAAAACACAGATCTGAAAACACACTACAAATGCTCTAGAGAAATTATTAAAAACCCTACAGATCTGAATAAATCATTCCAAACTCTAGCAAACATTTGCTATGATAACAGAATGAAAGCAGAATGAAAACAGTAAAAAGGAAATAGCACAAGAACACAGAGAGTTACGTGGTTCGGGCCCCTTTTACCCTACTTCCACAACAATGCTGATCTGCCTTCTATTCTTCTCAAATCTTAAGGACACAAGCCATCCTTGCAACTTTTCAAACACACAATCTGTTATTCCAACAGATCTCAGATCAACACCAACAAGACTCACATCTCCAAGGTAAAACCTTGATACAATGCTTTCACTTTGAAGCACACACAAAAGGCTACCCCAAGCCTTCTATTTATGAAGAAACATGAGGACCAAACCCCAATCCTCATACATGTGGGATAAAACACCAAGCCTCCTATATATGAGGAAACATTAGGACCAAACCCCAATCCTAATACATGTGAGATAAAACACATCCCCACATCAAATGCAACATAAAAGGAAATACAACAATTAATGTATTTGTCTTCATTTTTCCAACAATTGGATGGTTTTTCGTGGCACTCGAATCAAACTCACTGAGGCCACTATTGCACAGCTGCTTCAGGTGCCGCGACAAGGGAGGAGGTTCCCCTACACAGCCACAATCTGCAAGATGCTAGAGAATTTTTCCCCAAGGTTGTCCCTAAGACAAGGAGTGGGCAAGTGCCAAAGAAGGCTCTGGAGCCGCTATGGCAAGAGGCGACAATCCTCATGGACAGATTCTTTGTCCATTTCAGGAATGTTTGGAAGCTACTAGGGGCCCATTTTACTTTGATGAACTACATTCGTCGAGGGTGCAAAGCTAATCTGCCCCATTTCTTTCTAGCCACTCTACGGAGGCAACAACGTGGGTGCCATTCCGGTCTAATTTTGGCATTGTGGAGAGCTACAGGGATGCTTCTCAATTGGAGGGGGAGGCAACAACGTGGGTGCCATTCCGGTCTAATTTTGGCATTGTGGAGAGCTACAGGGATGCTTCTCAATTGGAGGGGGTGGGGCCTTTGGTCCATGCAATCTATGGGCAGCGGCTACGCTGTGCACCGCTGACTGTTGTGAAGCTTTCGTTTGAGTCAGAGGGGTCTTGGCACAAGGGGGGAGGAGCCAATCCCCAGTGGAGGTGTCCGAGAAGGATGGGGAGGAGGTACATGGGGAGGGGCTGGGGGTGGTTCTGGGGGTGAAGTGCCCGAGATACAAGAGGAGGAGGAGGTTGAAGACCAGACCCCAAGGGGGGTCTCCCCAACTCAAGGGAGTTCTTTCGTTGCAGGGGTGGAGCAAGGGTAGGCTACATAGAGGCTAGTGTGGGAGGAGCAGTGGTGCCAAAGGAAGGAGTATTTTCAATGGGAAAGGAAGCTCTGGGCTGTGCAACAGGCTAAGGTCGTTTAGATGGCCATCAGAGAAGAAAGAATCTAGTGGGACCTGGCCAAGGTAGAGTCAAGACTTGAACAAGAGATGGAGCTCTAGCATAGAGTGAGGCAGGAGCTAGAGGACAAGGAAAGGTAGTGGGAGGCGGCTGAGCACCGTGCCCAAGAAGAAGAGAAGGAGGCCCAAATCCAACGTTAGCTAAAGAAGGCCCATGCTAACAGGGCGCACTCTTGGCTGCAAGAGGGCAAATGCCCTTATGCTATCCTCAATATTGGTAGGAATGCTCCATGGTCAGCCCTGTAGCCACACATCCGCAAGCAAGGGAGAGAATTCCACCCTGACAAACAGGGGAGCGAAGCAGTAGAGGCTTTGAAATGTTTTCAAGAGGCAACAGCATTTGTTGACACAAAACCGCATCAGGATGTCCTAAATGCCATCCACACATAGAAGCGTGCTTATTGTCCTTGTACTCAATTGCCATATCAGCTGTAGCCAGGGGGGATGGTGTTTCCTCTGCTTTTGTTGTTGTTTTTTCTTGTTCTTTATTTTGTTGCTTTTGCGTTGGTCGGGCTGGGCTGGGAGTTTATTCGGGGAGGGCAGATGATATGATAATAAATTTTTACCACTGACTGTCTACCTGATGCCTCTGAATGTATTTACCATTCGCAACTGAATTTGCTCAAACAGAAAAAATGCCCTCAGAACATAACTAAAGAACTAAAACATGTAGCTAAATAACATAAACATTGAATCTAATTAAACTATCATTGCCCTTGACATGACAGCACAATGACAAGGCACATGTAATCAAGCTTCGGTTTCGGTTTCGGTGTCAGTAAGCAAAAGTCATGTTTGAAAAATCAGGGTTTCGGTGTCAGTAAGCAAAAGTCATGTTTGAAAAATCAGAGTAACACGAGTTCATAAAATGTGTACAGAATGATTTAGAAGTAAAATGTGCAGAAAATGATGTTAATGCAAATTGTGCCCAAAATATATAGCCTTATGTAAAGGTACAGTCCAAAAGAGATGTACCTGATACTACATAAAACTCAAAAAATAAATAAATACAACAAAACAAAATTCAACTTATAACAGTGACGTACAATAAACATCATAAAGATAATATTGGATGTCAACGTAATAAGAACAGGTAGGCCATTTCTTTATTTATCATATAAAATGACACATCATTACTACTCCAGCTAACTGATAGCCCAAACATACCAGCAGTGACCGATCCTCCAGGTGAGTTAATATACATAATGATATCCTGCATCAAAAAAGAGTAAATGACTTATAATCTTCTGCCAAATACTAAGATAAATTATAATAACAGGAAAGAAAACTAACTGCAAAAAGTGAAAGAGAAGCATCATATAAAATATTATACAAATTGAAGATACTGTATTAACAATAGTAACACTAAATTAGAATATCACGTACACAAAATTAAATGTCCTGTATGTGCATGTTACTTGTTTAAAATCTGCACATGGCTCAAATGTTTGTCTGTTCTGATATATTCGTCTTTGTTTATTTTTAATGAGTAAAATAAAACATGATTTACTAATGATAAATCATTGAACAACAAGCTTATTGGCATCTTAGTAATTGACAAAAGAACACAATTAATAATCCATTTCTTATGCGGAACATTTAAAAATAATACAGAACACAAAATAACCACCCGTATGGTACCAACTCATTTCTAACCCGATTTATAGCGTTTAACTTTACTAGTTTCAAAGATTTGAGCAGTCAAAAATCATTCTGTGAGTCAAATTCTCTTTCTAACCTCTCCCTACTAACCACCACACATCATCTAGTTGGCTTTTAGTTCCTTTAAAAAACTACTAAAATTGGTTTGTGTGTGATTTGACAAGGCTAGTAAATTAGATCCCACCAACTAGATCACATTCCAGTATACATTAATAAAAGCCTTTATCCCATAAACATGGGCTAACCCATTAAGGCAGGTGAGGGATTTAATGATGATTTAGTATGTCTTTCGGTCTACCTGATGCCATAATGCCTAAATGTATATTTTTACCATTCTTTCAGGTTGCACGTGTCTTAGCATAACCCTTGGGATCAAACATGTAACTTGCAGACCACAATCCACAGGCTTTAACCAAATGAGCTATGTTTCACTCACATTAGTAAAAGCACCCATGATATCAATAAATGGCTAAAGCAAGGATAGTGTATCAAGAATTTCATCATTCCTGAAACTCCTCTCTCCATTGGATGGGTATAATTGTGTGCTTCAGTTAAACTCTGTGTCGCTCTTCAAACCAGATGGCACAGTGTTTACAAAAGGGTTCATTTTGGCATCTCAAAATTTCACTTCATGTGGTCATTCATCTCTCAAATTACAGGAACTGCATGAACCGAAACTGCAAGATGTTTAGCACTGGCTATCTGCAAGCTCAAAAAGTTGGCAAGCATGTGCAAAACAGTTTGGAGATGACAGCAGAGTTTTGGTCACTTTTCCAAGTCCGATAATTTCTTTCTTTAAAGACAAAAAAGAAAAAACTCTCAAAGATTTTCTGAGTATCCAACCCATGCATTTCCCTACTATTAGTATATAGTCGTGGTCTTCCTCCGTGGATCTTGTGGTTCTTCAGTTTTCACTATTCACTACTAACTTTGTTTGATGTCTCCAATCTTAAAGTTTTGGCTCTTATTCCCTCAAGTTTTAATTGGTTTCCTTGATCATCTCCTATAGTATATGGGGCTCGTGTACCCTTAATTGCTAGCCCAGCTTTTTGGAACTGTCTTGAAGTCTGTATTCCACTTTCAGCCTTTCAATTCTGATTATCATGTTTGTAACTGTTCTTCTTATGCATTCAGTCCATTCAATAAACGTGTTTGAATTTTTTTCATCAAAAATGATATTAACTGAACTTTTTCCTTCCAACTAATAATGTTGATATTACATTACATATCTCCATTCTAATTTACCTAAAACAATTGCAAGTCAGTAACAATGACTTGAGAAATTGTTTGATATTAAATAATTTAGCTTCAGCATTTAAAAATACAAGTCATTAGTGTTGTAAGCTATGTTTTGATGGTGAATTTAAGTTTAATTAGCTTTGGCTAAGTTGAGGTTTGGTCTCTTAACTTTGAAGTTTAAGTTTGGTGCTGTCCTTACTTTGGACTCAAAAAGACCTAAACCCCATATTTTTCTCTGACAAGCTCTTGCTGGAGAAGATCAGTTTGGTTCAACATTATAAATGGAGGATTGAACCCAATGCTTGAAAACATTAGAATCATGATTTTCTTGGAGAAACTTAGGAATGTTTCCTAATGTTCTAGAGCTACTGCACCATATCCCAATCCAGAGTTGGCAGTTTGAGAAAACTTGGCAAAATTTCGTTCTGTTGGATTGACCAACCTCCAACTCTGTCAACCAAGTCCTAAAAGCCTGAGCCCCCTTGGATGACCCAAGATGAACTGGTAATCAAGAACGTGTCAACCCCCTTGATCTAGAGGTGATTCAAAGAACGAATATTGCCCCTTGAGATTGAGATAAACGTGGAAATTCATTCAGATCTTAAAAATAAAAAAAGTTGAAATGTAACCCATGTTAACATACAGGTTGATATGGAATGACTATGCAGCATGGAGAAGATTTTTTGAAAATATTTTTGGCGGTTGTTGGATGTGAAAAAACAACCCTGGCGGGGAGAAAACCACCTTGGATCTAAAAGGCTCTGTACAAAGATAAGACATTGATTATAAAAAGACTTATACCCAAGGTGGCTATTCAGAATTAAGAGAAAGGTTGATAACACTATTGATAGGTATAAAGTACAGTTAGTTGTAAAAGGCTTTGCCCAAAGATGAGACGGTACTTATAAAGAGACTTATACACCAACCGTGGAGCAAAGAACGGTAAGGAGTATTTTATAACTTGCCAGGATTTATGGTTGGAAGCTCTTTCAATCATATGCTAAATCAACAGTTTTTGGGAAAAGATATGCAAGAGTCAATCAGATACCTTTGTAGATAGTTCACATTCTGATTATGTCTCCAAGCTACAAAAATCCCTCTACAGTTTAAAACAAGCTCCCCAGGAATGGTACATAAAGTTAGATGATTATTTACATGTATTAGGGTTTAAAAGATGCAATGAAGATACCAGCCTTTATGTTTACTCAACACCAGTTTCACAGAAGGCCACTATCCTAGTTTTATATGTTGATAATATTAAAACAACCACAAAGTCAATGGATCTACAGTCTAATCCAAAAGGTTAAGGGTCAATTAAAATCTAAGTTTGAAATGTCAAATATTGGCCTACTCAACTGCTTCCTTGGTTTCAAAATTGATCAATCATCAAACCATATATGCATTACACAAAAGAAATACACCGTTGAGTTGTTGAATGAATACTGCATGTTGGATTGTAAGTCATGATCTGTACACCTCAATCTAGGGAGTTGTCCACGAAAAAATGATCATGGTATTAAGAAAGTTAATTGGTAATTGAATATATCTGACAAACAAAAGACAAGACATTATTTATGCAGTTATGCTGTTGTCTTAGTTTAATCAAAGACCAACTCAGATTTAGATGACATTGGCCTTGGGCAGACTCAAATGTCTGAAAAGTGCTTAACGTTACAGCTTCACTTATGACAGTCCTAAAGTCGATTTGGAGGGCTATACAGATACTAATTATGGTGGAAACGTAACGACAAAATGTTAAACCATTAGTTTTTCTTATTAAGTATACAAGCAACGACATTTCCAGACAACCAAGCAGAAGGCAATTTCTGTTATCTACAACAAAGTCTAAATACAGAACTATCATTCATTTAGTTACAAAATTAAAGTGGTTGAATTAGTTGTTTGATGAGTTGGAGGAAAATTTTTAACTAATTATCATGTATTATGATGACCAAAGTGCCATCAAGTTGATTAAAAATCCAATCTTCATGAGGGGACAAACCATATTGAAATAGCAATTCATTATATCAGCCATGTCGTTGCTGAAGATTTCGCACAGCCTACATATAATTACATATCAACACTAAAGATCATTTAGCTGATGCTTTTGGCAAGGCACTAAATGTCAAGAATTAATTACAAAAAAACTTGTTGAAGATTTATGTTTGCAACTTACACATTCCTAATTCATTTGAAAGATGGTGTTAAAAATATTAAACATCGTCGTGAATGTATTTCCCTGTACAAACCGCCACAGTTATGATGTAACTCTAACCATCATGATTATGGATGTAATATATACATGGCTGTAATAAAAGTGTTTCAATAAAAACATTTGTTAATAATAATTAGTTGTTGTAGTGACTACTTATGATCAGTTGTTATGTCACAATTGCAATTATGAGTTCGTTGTTTAGCAAGGAATAAATACCAGGGCTCTTAGAAGGTTGATGAATTTCAGTGTGTGTGTGTGTGTGTGTTTTAATCAATCTTAAGTTCATTTCCTTGAAGCTTTCTTCCGTTCCTTATTTTGCTGGTTCAGCAACACAAAAGTCTTGGGTGTGCCCTACAGCAGAATCTCAAATTCTCACAGATAAAACCATTAAAGGTCCAATGGAAAGAATCATGATGGATTTTGTTTCATGTTTCATCAGCAAAGCATGTTCATAATAGGTATGCTTAGCATTTTATATTCAAAATGCAGATGCCCACGAAGCTTCCCCTTTCATTGTCATAATTCTTGTTGCAGACTTTCCACGACAAGTTGTGTCTTTTCACAAATTTGATCAACCATGTTAACTTTCAAACATTTAGAACTTTCTATTTTTGGCATTTTTGGTCAAATGTTTTTCATAAATTTGAAACTTGCAAACCTCCTAACAGCATCTTCATCTTCTAGTACTGGTAATGTTGAAAATGTTGTTAAATGTCCTCGTCAAGTACTTGAGCCAAGTTTCAGAATTGTTTTACAAAAATTCATACAAAGAAATCACTCATGTTGTTGTTAATACAGAAAGGCATACTGTAACTAAATCTTGTATTCAAAGAAAAATAAAAACAAAAGAATCAGCAATAGCATTTAACAAATACTTAGGGTTGCTTGATAAAGGAAGTATTCATCCACATTGCAGCAAAAAAACAGTGTCTATCAAACGTTTCATTAAAGGTTGGAGGCTACAGATCTTACTGCAAACATTGAACAAAGGGAGGGAAATGCAGCAAATATACTGACTTTGACCTGCTACACCTGATTGTCCAATAATGGACTCTAAAGCTTTCCTACTCTCAGAGTAAGTTGGATACAAGTTAAGTAACCATGTGCATAATGTATTTACCATTATCCATGAGCTACAAAGTTTGTAAGTCACCTTATCTTAAACATTATATCACCTGGAAAACCTACCTAAAAGTATATGATCTGTATCTCTAAAGACCATCAGCTTTCACCCTTCCTGTTATGATGTGTCTAAGAGAACTAATAGCTAACAGTTTCTACTTGCAATTATTTATGATGAAACATCAATCTCACTGTACATTATTTCTGCACAGAAAATCCCTAAGGTATCTACATTGATGTAATAAAAATATAAAATACTTCAGCTTCAATTTCATAATCAACAAAGTCTTATTTTACTGATGAAGAAAAGATAACTAAATCAAAACACTGAAGTAAGTGTGACAAACCCGATCTGGATCAGCTGCATCAAGATAAAGCAATTGACCAACAATTAAATTTGCCATGTCATCATCCACAGGTCCACCACAACGAATAATCCTCTATAGATAATATTTAGGTTTAGTTCTTTGAAAAAAATAAAAAATGAACTTAAGAAATTTTCTGCAATTCTTGGAAACAGACTTATCAAAATATATTGGATACTTACATACTGGAAAAGTTGTGTTACAACACTATGAAATCGCTCAACTAACATAGCTGGTGGACCCTGATTTTCGTAGGCATAGGTGTCAGAATATGGAGAAGAAAAGACTTCCAGATCTTTCCTGGTATCAAAGACCAGTTATAGTCACGATATTCTAATAAAACAATAGCTCATTCACATTGACACCTTATGTCATAGGAAATTACACACAATAGAAAGCATAAATAAGATTATCAATCAACCTTATGGACCAAATATTAGCTCCAGCAGCAGCTTTTGGAGAAGCGAATGCTTGTGACTGTGCACCAGCTGAAGAATAATTGTTTGTAGCAAGACATATTGACCGTAATTTTCTGAAAGAATATATACTATATTAGTAATTGAACTTTGAAATTGAAGAAACTAATGAAGAAAGAAAATAAACTTCATGCAAACACAAATCGTAATTGTCTAAAGATATTCTGAAGGATGTAGAAAAATAAAAAATTATAGGCTAGATTTAAATGGTCGTGCAACTTTTAACCTTACAGTAAAAAGCGCACAAATATCCAAATTTTCAGGCACTTTGACAAGAAATATTAACAAGCATAAATCATTTTGTCATACAACGTGGTATAGATAAATTTAGCTGTGAACTTATGAGAGGGGCTTGAAGCATGCCGACTGCCAACAAAGCAGCATTGAGGGTAGTGTTCCAAGTGAAACACCATCGTCGACAGCAGCAAGAGTTGGCACATAGCACGCGTGATACAGAAAGGCCATTAAAATGGTCTAAAAAGGGGCAACGAATGAAATAGGCCTTCCATTCAGTGCCCTGTTAATGTCGATAGGGACATTTTCTAGCGTTTGTAAGAAATCTCTAAAGCTTTCATTCAAGGTATACCGCCAAGTTTCCTGATTCTTTAACCTCACCGTGCAAAATAAATTGGGGGTGTCAATTACCAGTATGTTATTTATGTTGTCCCTGAAATTTGCATATGTTTCATGAGTTTCTTTCGAATATATGCAAAAGAAAAAAGAAATTGAATACAAGGCACAATCATTCTTGTCCAAAATCGATATATTGTTAATGACGGAAGTCCGAGAAAACCCCTAACCCCTAGAACGCTTTTGAAGAATGAAAAGGGCAAGGACGATTTGATGTACACCTGGGTGCCAACCGAGGATGAGGAGGCTTGACTATGTTCGAAAAAGAAAAGGAATTGGCCGATGATTCTCCATTAGCAACGAAGCTCAAGGCGCACGAGTTACTTGCAGCAATCATCGTCTGTGCTCGAATTTTCACTTCCGCTGAAGGTAAGAACACATGCGCGTCACTTCCTTATCTTTTATCTGTTGCTTGGTAGCTCGTCAGGTTTTATATTTCAAGCACCAGGTTTGTAGCTGGCTTTGACATTTACTGGCAAAATACTGATAACGCTTCCAACACAAATAAATTCGATCTACGTTCCATTTTGTATGCTTGAAAGATTAACGGAATTTCGTTTCATTTTGGTAAAGAAGTCAACTACCGATCATTTTGATTTTTCAGATGATCTTTTTGGGACTTGCTTAGCACGACGATCGTTGAGCCTCCCGTTATAAAAAAATTCAATGTAATTTTTTATGGAGAGAAATTTTTAGGTTAATTATTAATGTATTTTATAAATACATAGCTAAATTAGTGTTAACCACCTTTTTATAATTTCAAAATGTACTAATTCCAATGATAATACTTAATTTAAAAGCTCCAAATCATGTGTTCAATTCTGGTGGATAATGCTAAGTTATAAAATAATAATTGGACTATAAATCTTGGGGTTTAGCTATATTACAATTATTTCAAGCTCTAAGTTATAAAATAATAAGTAGACAATACATGTTGGGTTTTACCTATATTACAATTATTTCGAGTTCCAACACCTCACTATAATGCTTGTATTGAAGTTTTTGAATTATAACAACTTAAATGAGATTTGCTTTTATGCATTTTCTTAAAAATTTATTAAATAGTACATTTTATCTAATGATACATCTTTCTTTTAAGAGTTAGCAATAGGTGGCTCAGGTTATTAGCTCATTATCTTATTAAGCAATAGGTTGCTAGTTAAAATCATACTTAAGACATTGTCACTTTCTTTTATAATTCTTGTAATGGATCCTATTGGGTGATGATCTTCATTTGTTGTGATTTTGTAATTATTTTACTAAGTATGCTTGTTTTCGTCGTGGCTATGCTTATGGATAATTGAGATTTATCGTTGTTTTGTATTGAATATTATGATTGCATACTTTGATTGGGAAGGTCTTATTCTAGTTTGTAAAGTAGCAAGTTGTTTATTGTATTCTTGATTATTTTTCTTCAATATGAAACTTTTGACACTTAGAGTTGCATGGTTGTTATGCATAGCAAAGCCTAATACATATGTATGTATGGATGGATGGCAAAACTTAGGGATCAACAAAAGGTGGTCCTTTTGTAATGCTAAGTCATAAGTCCCTTGTTATGCATTTTGGTGTGTTTCATTTTATTTTCCCTTTCACGTCATCATATTTTATCATGATTGGTTCACAGTGTAATGTTACCATTTAAAACCTTTGGAATTAGATACTAAGGTATTCTTTAGGTGAATGGTTTGAGGTGTCACATTCTTATGGCTTAGTAAATGAAATACTCAAGGGCACATTCCTTGTTTTAATTATAAACAAGTTCTGTAAAATGGTAAATGTGAATAAACTATATTTCAAATAATTTATTGATGAGTGGCGAGGTACCCCTACACTCAACCATACGAAATGAGCGTAGCACGCACGATCCGGTCGAACTCCGCAGACTAAATGCCTAAACGCCCCATGGAACACCTGAGGTTAATCGTTCATTGTCTTCCCAAACTTACTTCTTGTTGTCACGGTGTATGGTTAAGTAAGTCTGAGGTATATGATTTTTTTGGTATTTTCAAGTTTATCTCCTATGCTAAAAGGTGAAGGGTTGAGAAACTAAAACTAACTCTAACCACAG
>MNCI01003632.1:51124-65962 GCA_015680685.1 Gnetum montanum | reverse complement strand
GGGGGACTCCTACTGCGGGCACATGGAAAATATTCTATCTTTGGGGTGATCAATCCACCAGAGCTTCACTACTTTACGTCTATGATGACAAATGAGGGGAGTGCTGCCTCTTATTTATAGATTTGGCGGTGGACCGCGATATCGCGTACGCGATATCGCAGGGGATGTGATATCGTGGCCTGTGCAATTCGCGTCTCATCATTTATGAAAGTGCATAAATTAAAAAACATTTTTGCTTGAATAGTATTAGGGAAGGCCCTAATTCAAAGGAAAGTTATTTAATAATTGTTATTCTTATCATTTGCAATGCATAAGTAGTAAATTAGTCAATATTGCTCACTAAAATTGAACCTTCAAAATCAAGAGTCTTACAACTAGGTCAACACTTCATTGTTAAAGCACAAATGCAATTTCATCATATCAGAGTTAAAACAAGTAGATGACTCAAAATGCATTATTAAGAATGAGTATGCCTAATATGGATTCAAAATAACATTGGAGATAAACACTATATTTTTCTATAATGCCCTACAATAAAGCACATTAAACAGAAGTAGGATATTATATTTATTAAGTTTACTGATTTGTTTCAAATGTCCAAAACACTTGCTAATAGTTGTAATGGTCTTTTCAAAATTCATAGCATGTACATTTTTACTATCCAATGAGTCCAATGATTTATAAATGTAATAAAAAATTTAATTTTAATTTCAATATCCAAAGATATCACCATATTAATAATGAGATGTTAGCCTCATGGTAAGGATCTTGGCTTGGTAACCCCAAGTTAGAGGTTTGATTCTACTAGATAGCACTAAGTTATAAATCAACAAAATTTCTACAAAATGAATTTTGAAACTAGTTTCATAGATTTAAGGGGTCTCAATGGATGCAAGTAAAACTTTCAATTTCAATTTCAATAATTTGAAAGTTGTTAACATATGTTACTAATCTTACAATTTAAAGTTATCAATGATAGTGCTTATTATAAATGAATTCAAAGTAATAGTAATTATAAATAAAGAAAATTTATGGAAATTCAAGGAATCCAAATTAATAACCAGTAGTAATACTATCACAGCCACTATTGATCATTGAAGCATCAACCATGAAAGAGTTTAATGAGGCAAATATTTAGTAAATAATAACTAATCCATAATGACCAAAGCATCATGCACCAAGAAAAAGGTTACATTCTACTCAAGTATTAGATTTTATACATCATGTTAAAGCTTGACCTTTATCAATCATTATCATTTCTTACTTCTTAGATGCTAATAATAAGTTTTCTCACAATGGCCTTAGTGGTAAATTAATATGATGGAAAATTATTTAATTTGAGGTCCTCACTTGAAAATTGTGAGGACTACAAGTTAATCTTCACTAGTTGTAGAGGTCATAGTGGACATCAAAGATGATTGTGGGTAGAATGAAGTTCACACTAGAAATCTAGATCATGAATAGAAATATCTCACCAGTTCTAGAGGTCATAGTAGACAACAAATATGATTGTGGGTAGAATGAAGTTCACACTGGAAATCTAGATTGTGAATAGAAATATTATGAATTGACTATGACTCATATTGGTGGTAACAATGATCACTAATACTCGTGGTAAAGATTACAATACTTACCACTAATTGTGATTGGGCTATAGCCCAAATAACAAGCAAGTTGTGTCTTGTGTTTTATGCAAAAAGTGAAAACACATCTAATGGTAAGATTGCAGTGGATCACAAATTAATCATTACTCATGTTATAGATAACAAAAGTTGGAGATGATAAAAAATGATGTGAATTAACTTGAATTAAAAAATATTAGTATTTGAATCTTCCCCAACGAGGATATTAACAATGAATTGAGACTCTAGAAAATTTCAAAAATTACTAGAGATCATGATTTAATTTTTGTGTTCTTCATGGATGCTTTGCTAATGTTTGATGCTTTAAATTTGAAATTTATATTTTTGTGTATCTTAGTGCTTTAGACATGCTTTAAGAATGAAAGAAATAATGAGAGAAAAGTTTGGAAGCATTTTGAAACTTTACAAGCTGTTAAAAATTAACGAAAAATGATATATATTTATAAACTTAGTTCTGGGACCAATCTACATTAATTGGAAGAGGTTTTTTTTAGAGAGTATGCCTTCTTGGTGGTCCAAAGGTTTCTTCCCTTATAGAATAAAGGCCAAAAGAAGTACGAATATCCTTACAAGCTTATATAGAGATATCATTCCACTAATGTCTATAAATTACTCAAGGTATATCACTATGCCTTTAATCTATAACATAAGTGTACACAAGACATTAATCTATTCCTTGCTTATAAATTACTCAAGGAATGATAACATAAGTGTACACAAGACATCCTCTTATTTATAGATTTGGCGGTGGACTATAACATAAGTGCTTGCTATGCCTTTGATCTATAAATTAATGTCCTGTGTACACTTATGTTATGCTCATAGGTGTTATGATCCTTAAGGTGTAGTCCATCTTAGGTTCACTCTATAATCCTTAGCTACTTTTAGACTAAGATTGGTTGTAAATCATCACTCATTTTCAATGGCTAGTATTTTGGATTCATGGTTTGTGTGGATGATTGTTGTTATGGCAAAAGGGAACAAAAGAAGCCAAAACCCTAGTATTTTTTCTCCTAGTTCAAACCTACGCAATGGGCTTATTGGAAATGAAAATTAGGACAATCATGTACACGAGGAGGTGCATGATGAAGTTTATGTATATAAGGAAGTGCACGATGATAAGGATATGGAAATGAATAGTGAGAGGGATATTGGTGAATCCTCCAAAAAGATGCCAAAACTATGGGGTTAGTTGTTATAAGTTGATGAGCCGCAATATCACATACGTGATATCGCGTTTGCCCCACGATATCGCATACGCGATATTGTGGCCCGCCGTAATTGCTATAAATAAGAGGCAGCTTTCCCTTGTTCACTCATCCAGAGTTAGTCCCTTAGCCAAACTATAACAGTTTTACCATTCCAGAGTTAGAATAATTTCCATGTGCCCGCAGTAGGAGTCTCAAAGTGCACGAATCTGTACTCGAGAAAATTGTACTTGAGCACACATTTGTGTACAGTAATAAAGACGAACTTTCTGATAAACCTTGCAGCATATGGACTAAGCTAAATAGGATTTAATTATTGTTAAATGTTTAAATGCTTTCCTAGATAATTAATCTCTCTCAACCCTTGACTCTCCTAGTTAAGTGCATTCAGTACGACCGCTTCGAGCACAGTGTAACGCTTGGTAACCCAGTAACGAGTAGCGTTTGGTACTCCCAGTAGCATTGCACTGGTTCAGGGTGTGTGCGGCAAGTGAGAACGGATACTGATGCTAGGATACTTAGAACTTAGTTAGTGAATAGTTAATGAAAATTAGTTATTTAGTCCTCTTCACCTTTCCCTACTAGCATAGCTGTTAAAAAGATAAAAGTTATAAAAATCACATACCTCAAACTTACTTAACCATACAACCGTGACAATGCAAGTAAGTTTGGGAGGACAACGATTGATTAACCTTAAGTGTTCCATTAAGGCGCATAAGCACTTAGTCCTTGGAGTTTGACCAAATCGCGCTTGAGACGCTCGTATTCGTATGGTTGAGTGTAGGGGTACCTTGCCACTCATCATTGGCACCGTTGCCGGGGACTTAGTTGTTTGTGTGCTACGTTGAACATAGGAGATCATCCATATCGTTGGGAAGTTAGAACGAACCCTTAGGGTTGATCAAAAGAAAAATAAGATAACAGTAAATAGCACACCGAACAAGATAAAAATTTCTTCTTCTTCACACAAAAGCACTTCACCGCCTAGGAACAACACTATAGATAGTTGGCGGCACAACACACATAACCAAAATCCACTAATTCCTCAACAATTCCATGTGGTATATATTCATCATGATGAGTATATACCTGAATTTACCTTTATTCTCCATCAAGACAAACAACTGTGTTGGAGAGACTTGAAGGGTAACATAGTGTTGCATCCAGACCGAGCAGTCCCCAACATGCTCCTTCCTACTCTTGCACGAATAGGCATGTCACAATTGTACGCAAAGTACATTGCATGCGATTACGACACAAGGGACTACCATCCCATAGAAGCACAATGTCAACGGGACTTGCAACAACAAAGTTATCACACATCTTTGAAGGGCAAAGGGCCCCATAATGCTTCACCTGTCATAAGCGAAATTAAGGGTGGTGAACCTATTTCAATAAGTTCCCCACAAAACTATGTTCCCCCTCCTAACGATGTTGAGGAGGTGGTATATCAGAACCTTCACTCCATGATTCACAATCTTGGTTCTAATCCCCATAAACACCAAGTGTTCAACGAGGGAACACGAACACATGATAAGGGCAAGCATTTTGATCGTTATCACGATCGGGGCCAGGACCATCGAAGAGAAGGTAGGAAACATCATCATGACGATGGTTCTCCTTCTTCTTCACCTTCATCGTCACATTCACCCTCTCCTTTAGTATCAAGACACAGTCATAAGGAACCTAATCGTAAGTATAAGGGTAAACAAAGTGAGAAACCTCAATGAGAGAGTCGAGAGAGAGGATGAGAGCACTCTAGAGAATCATGGCATGGAAGAAGGGAGAGTAGGGAATCGCGTAGACATCATAGACGCTATGAAAGAAATGACCATGAAGAACCCCTACTTGCAACCCGAAGCATGTTAGACATAACGAAGGCTATAAGAATTCCCACAAGGCACCAAAAAGATAGCAGGTTCAAGAGGTTAGACATGAATAATATCCCACGATTTGAGGGGGGATACAACGCTAATCCTTAGAACCACTTACAAGCATTCCATGATGCATGTGCCTTGCAGAACATAGAAAACGAGTGGCAAAAACTAAAGTTGTTCTCAAGGACACTAGTAAAGGAAGCAGAAAGCTGGTACCAATCCTTAGAATCGGAGACCATTAAGAGGTGGAGTACGATGTTAGAACTGTTTAATGATAAATACCAAATGTACTCCCGAGTGTCTAACCTACGAAAGAAAATCCAAGGATGGAAGCAGGGAAATCATGAATCCTTAGACACTTCCATGGGCCATTATTATGCACTGTTACATCATTGCCCACGCCATGGTTACTCGCAGCAGGATCAACTACGCCATCTCATAGATGGACTTAGGCATGAAACTAGGAGAACCCTTGGAACGTATGCCCAAGGGAGATTATCAGAGCTTAGGTCCCATCAAGTTCATAAAGTGTTGGAGCAAGTAGCTAAGGAAGAAGGGGAGCTATGTAAGAGAGAAAGTGCGAAAGAGTACAACTGCGATCCTTCCCTTCAGAAAAGGGGAGTGAGATTCTGTGAGGAGGAGGAAGAGTCACCACTCGAAGAGATGGTGAATAGGAAAACCTTGTCGCCCCAAAAATTAACAACAGAAGTGTCAGCAAAGGTAGAACAAATGTGGGACTCCTTAGATAGTAGATTTGAAACTGTTCTCAAAATCATAGAGGAGTCTAAAGAGCAAAGTAGTGACTATGATAAAAAGAAAAAGAGGGATTTGGACCATGCATGTAACAAAGGTAAGGGTAAAATGGCCATCACCAAAGAGGTTGTGGATTTTGATATGGACCATGATGGTGGATGTGAGATATGCCAGTATGACCATCCTAAGGGATGTTGCCTAGTAATCTCACATCTGCAAGAGTCTGGGATGTATGCACTTAACCCATGACTTAACAAATGACAAGCACCCCAATGATTACCTTATCCCCAATGTAACCCAAGGCAATTCCACCAACCATTAACGTATTATCCAAGTGGAACTCCACCACAACCTATTGAGCAACACCAGGAGTGGCAATACCCACAGTCATGGGGGATGCCACTGCCAAGGCAACAATACCCTTTCCAGCAACCGGATCCATATGGCTACTACATGCAGCAACCAATCTCTCCATGTGACTCTATTGGTCACGTGACACCACAACGTCACTACCAAGCTTGGGAGTATTATAGGACTCCTTCTCCTAGGGGAGACACACTACATACATACCATCCTCCGAAACCATCTGCAACTCTCACACTGATAGCTCCATTACCATCTGCTCCAGCAATGCAAGGGAAACTCCCCACTCAACCACAACAACCCAATGTCACAAGGGCTGTGAATCCTCAACCTACAGTTGATTCTAACAACCTTATGCAGAAAAGATCTTTCTTCAAAACCAGCAACCCGACCAAGCCCTCACCATCATAAGTGGTTGAACATCTGAACACCTCTTTACCAAGTAAAGCTTCGGGACCTCCTTCAACCCAAAAATCAAGCTTAACGCACACGGTTATGTTAACACATGCCATTACTAACTGGATTAAGGTGTGCCACCTTCCCAGGAAATTCTCTGATCCTAGGAGTCCTCTAATCTGCCTCCAAGTCGCTGGGAACGAACCATGTAAAGCTCTTTTGGACTTAGGTTCTTGAGTCAATCTAATATCACAAGAGATGTATAAAGCCTAGAACCTACCTCCCTTAAGGAAGAGTAACATTCGACTAGAGCTAGCTGATCAACCCATCACTATCCCCTTGGGACTGGTGGAGGACATTGTTACCACTGTGTGTGGGTGGTCGTATCCAGCTGATTTCCTAGTCATACAAGTAAACAACAGTAAGGGGGACTTCCCAATAATAATGGGAAGAGTGTGGCTAAGTACCATAGATGCATGCCTAGGAATTCTTGATCTTTCCCTAGAAATATCCAAGAAGAACACTTTTGGAAAGATTGAGAAGAAGAAAGTTCCATGCATCGCATACAGTGACACGAGGTGCCATTACGTGTAGAAATCATGGGTTATGCAAAGTTTAGCATTGCCTGCATGCAATCGGTGTGCACAAGACATTAATATAAAAAAGTGCCTATATGCAGTAGCCACATAACAAGAAGACACCCAGTGGCTGATGGCTAATCAAGAGAGCAATTCGCTAACATGCATGGAATTCAGTGAGGGAATAACTAGTGCTTACATTGAAATCATAGACACATTGGAGCAAGTCTGTTGCCAACTTCCAAACCTTAACCTCGAAAACATTAATTGGGGGAAGTTGGAAATTCCTAAGAGATTTAAATAAGAGCCCCTAGATTTGAAACCATTGCCCATCGGTTTGGAGTATATGACCCTCAAAAATGAAAAATCGGTGATCATCAACGTAAAACTTGTCCCTAAACAAAAAGAAAGACTACTGAAAGTGATAAACAAGTGGTCAAAAGCCTTTGCCTGGTCATACCTTAAGTTAATTGGAATAGATCCTAGGATATGCCAGCATAGGATTTACATGGACCTCTCCATGAAACCTCGAAAACAACCGCAAAGGTGATTGAACCCAAAGTTGAAACAAATAGTAAAAGAAGAGATAAAACAACTTCTTAAGGCTGGGTTCATATATCCCATTGCTGATAGTGAATGGGTTAGCGATCTAGTGATCGTGCCTAAAAGGGAGGAAAATGGAGGATGTGTATAGATTTTAGGCTACTAAACATGACAACATTCTAGGATCACTTTCCATTGCCATTTGTTGACCAAGTCTTGGACACCATAGCAGGGCATCGCTATTATAGTTTTCTGGATGGTTATAGTGGATACAACCAAATACGAATAGCACCAGAAGATTAAGCCAAGACAATGTTCACTAGTCCTTAGGGAACGTTTACATATAAAAAAATGCCATTTGGCTTGTGCAATGCTCCTGCCACGTTTCAACGTCTAGTTCTAAGCATATTCCAACAGCAGATAGGAAATGGAGTAGAAGTCTTTATGGATGACTTCTCCACTTATGGAACAACCTTTGATTAAGCCTTGGACCGATTAGAGTAAGTGCTAAAAAGATGCATAGAAACCATATTAAGGCTCAATTGGCAAAAAAGCCATCTGATGGTCCAAGAAGGCGTAGTACTTAGGCATAAGATTTCACATCAAGAATAGAGGTAGACCCAGATAAAGTTAGGGTCATCCAAGGAATCACCCAACAATCGGAAACTGTCAAAGGCATTCGATCATTCCTTGGACACACTGGCTACCATAGGAGATTCATTGAGAACTTCTCCAAGATTTCCAAACTGTTAGTGGAACTAACAAAGAAGGATGCACCATTCAAATGGACCAGGGAATGTGAACAAGCATTCCAAACTCTAAAAAAAAAAGCTTGTGGAAACTCCCATTCTACAAGCCTCTGACTGGTCCAAACCGTTCCATATAATGACTGATGCATCCAATTATGCCTTAGGATCCGTACTTACACAGTTAGATGACCAAAAATGTCCTTATTACATCCACTGTACAAGTAGGAGTATCGCCAGTGCACAACTTAACTACACAACTACAGAAAAAGAATTAATGGCTGTAGTGTTTGCACTGGACAAGTTTAGGCACTATGTGTTAGGCTACAAAGTGTACATTCATATGGATCATAGTGCAATCAGGTTCCTCATTAACAAGACAACGGTTGGCCCTCGTATAATATGATGGCTAATAATCCTACAAGAGTTCGATCTATGATGATTGATTGAAAAGGCACCGAGAATGTAGTTGTAGATCATTTATCTCGGTTGCACTGGGACAGCAAGGAGGATGAATATGCCATATCTCATCATTTTCCTGATGAAGCCCTCTTTGCTAGTGTAGTGAATAACCAACCCATGGAAACAAATTGGTATAGTAGCATTCTCACCTATCTCCTTTCCCAACAAACACCACAAGAACTGGACTTTAGGAAGAAGCAACAGTTTCTTCACAAAGCTAAGTACTTCATGGAGATCAACCGACAACTTTACAAAGTTTGTCCTGATGGCTTGGTTCAATGGTGTGTGCCCGATGTGGACCAACTAAGAGTTCTCCAAGATGCTCATGAGGGCCCTTGTGGGGGACACTATGCAAGGAGATGAATGACTATTAAAATCCTGCTTGCAAGATATTATTGGCCAACATTATTTCGGGACGCCCATGAATTTGTCCAGTCCTGCGAGCGCTGTCAACGTGATGGGGAAATGACTACTAGAATGGAGGGTCTACAACAATGGATTCAACCTTTAGAACCCTTTGACATTTGGGGAATAGACTTTATGGGGCCCATTACACTAATGTCCAATGGAAAAGCTTACATCATCGTTGTCATTGACTATCTAATGAAATGGGCTAAAGCAGCTGCTATTATAGACTGCACATCATCTATAGCTACACGATTTGTGCAACAATAAGTTGTAAATAGGTTTGGTATGCCATGTGCACTTATCTGGGATAATGGAACATACTTCACAGGTGCAACCTTTCAGAAATCGATGCAGCACTTAGGGGTTGACCATAAATTGACTACCCCTTATGACCCCCAAGCTAATGGCCAAGCCGAGGTCACGAACTGGGAGATTACTAGAATATTAACAAGGACAATTAGCAAATATAGGCGAAATTGGAGCACTAAATTGAATGATGCCTTCTGGGCATACCGCTTCACTTGGAAACTCCCTATAGGCTATTCTCCCTATGAGTTAGTATACGGAAAACTTCCAAAGCTTCTAATTCAAACTGAGCTCCGTACACTATCCATGGTGTGTGCCCTCCACCTTGACCTTGATCTAGCGCAAAAACAAAGATTGGCAACTCTAAACATGCCAGATGAGAACTGATTGGTTGCCCTGTCATCAAATGAGTTGCATAAGGTACATAACAAGCAACGTCATGACTTAAAAAAATTTGAAAGGTTAAGTATCAACTAGGGGATAAGGTCCTCTACTGGAATCCCACACATGTGCCACAACGCACAAAATTTCAAACATTGTGAGAAGGGCGTTACATTATTCATACAACCTTTCCCTCAATAGTCATGACCAGATACAAACCTGAAAGCCCTAATAAGAGATTATTGGTCACGGTGCAACAAACTAAACCCTTCCATGAACTTAAAACAACTAGTGCACATAATCTCTCTGAGAGAGGACGACCTCACTCCTTATTTTGGATCTCCTCCTTTCAACTTAGTCATGGGGGAGATGGTCACTTATGCTGATCATTTGAGGCCCTCAGTTCCTTTTTGAGTTTTTGTTTTACACATTTTTGTTTTACAAATTCCTTTAACTTTTCTTGTTTTCATTTTGCAACATCATTTATACTCTTTCATTTCTTTGTGTGTTTATTCATTTTGTTTGATTCGTCATCTAATAAGTGCTTCTAATGATGGTATGAACTGTATTCCATTGATTGTTGATGTTTGGTTTTTACCTTTGAGTTATAATGTTGATACTAAGGTATGGTTCTTTTGATATAACAGGCAATGAATCCATGTCATCCATGCATCCATGAATTTCTATGGTATCTCCTAGCTTGGAACTATACAGTCCCCTTCCTTAAACAATAAGAACTATCAACGAATCGATGACTGGACATTTCTCAAACTAAGGAAAGACTCAAAGGTTGAAAAGGGTGTGACTTCAAGGGAACTTGATTCATTTGTGCTATCCATCTTCTTGGGTGTTTAGATGTTTTTCTTCTTGAGTTTTCCCTATCATTCTAACAATTGCTCCATTATCGGGAAGCTAAGCCAATAAAAATAATAACTCTTTGCATGGTGTGGTTCTCATGCAAAAAAAAAAAAAAAAACACACACACAGTGAGACAAAATAATCATCTGGGCTACAAGAACTGGTTATGGAACTAAACAAACATGTTCCCTCTAACTAAGGCGCTTTCTCGCTTCCTACTATCTCCTCTTCATTTCATCAGAATGGTGGTGACTCTTGGTGGAGGCATTCTTATTACTTCAAGTGGATGGATTGGCCAATTGTATTAATGTGAAGTCATTGGATGTGGATTGTTTGAGGCTGGATTTGTAATGAGATCTACTAAGTAACATTAACCATTAATACACAAGGGGTTGTACACCACCTTGTTCTTGAGACTCCATTCCATTCTCTTCTTTCCACCCTTCATTCTCCATTTCTCACCTCATTGTCAGTTGTATCAATAGTCCATATTTTGGTTCATGCATTGTTTTCTTTTTGGTAAACTCTTGTGGTTAAGACTTTAACTCTTGTTTCCAAATGGCATTCCGAGAGCCTACAGACTCTTTGAATGCAGGATTGTCAGGGCATTAAGGGCATGAGCCTGCTTTGGGGAAGACCCACTGGCATTCCTATTTGGTGCATCTGTTAATTTTTATCCCTTAAACATTTTCGCAATCAACTTTTATTTTGTTCATTTCCATCCCTGACATCCATTTTATCGGCATTGCCATTGTTTATTTTTCTCCATTGTTCTTATTCCTTATCTTTTTCCATTCTTTCGCTATCGGAGGTTCGCTCTTAGTCATGGGGATCCTGATCCAATTTTTTTGATTTTCTCTTAACCCCTACACCTCGGGTAGTCACCAGTATTATATCTCCATATCCACATTAGCCATATCACAACTCAGCCAATGGACCTTACACTGAGGCAAGCTATCAACTGCATTATGATTCATTTACCCTTGCTGATATAAGACTGTGTTGTGAGTGCAGATGGCAATCATACACCAATGGATTGGATCTGGAGGAAACACTTAAAATGGATTGAAAAGTTATGCAAGGAACAAGAGTGATGGCACACTTATGGATGGACAATGAAAAGCATGATCTTGGCATCGGCAACAACAAACTTCTTCTTTTCTCTCTCTCTTCTCTCTTCTCTCTTAGCTGCCAAATAAGGCTGGATGTCAAATGTGTATAGTGTTCACTCTTATTGTCATGAACACTAATTTTGTCATGTGTTGTAATGATGATCCATTCACATNCGATATCGCGTCCACCCCCACGATATCGCATACGCAATATCGCGGCCTGTCGCAATTGCTATAAATAAGAGGCAGTTTTCCCTTGTTCACTCATCTAGAGTTAGTCCCTTAGCCAAAGTATAGCAGTTTTACCATTCCAAAGTTAGAATAATTTTCATGTGCGTGTGGTAGGAGTCTCAAAGTGAACATATCTTTATTCAAGCAAATTGTACCTGAGCACACATTTGTGTATGGCAATAAAGATGAACTTTCTGATAAACCTTGCAACATATGGACTAAGCTAAATAGGATTTAATTATTGTTAAATGTTTCAATGCTTTCCTAGATAATTAATCTCTCTCAACCCTTGACTCTCCTAGTTAAGTGCATTCAGTACGACCGCTTTGAGCATGTGTGTAACGCTTGGTAACCCAGTAACGAGTAGCGTTTGGTAATCCCGGTAGCATTGCACTGGTTCAAGGTGTGTGCGACAAGTGGGAATGGATACTGATGCTAGGATACTTAGAACTTAGTTAGTGAATAGTTAAAAAGATAAAAGTTATAAAAATCACATACCTCAAACGTACTTAACCATACAGCCGTGACAATACATGTAAGTTTCGGAGGACAACGATTGATTAACCTTAAGTGTTCCATTAAGGCATGTAAGCACTTAGTCCTTGGAGTTTGACCAAATCATGCGTGAGATGCTCGTATTCGTATGGTTGAGTGTAGGGGTACTTCACCACTCATCATAAGTAGATAACATAATCATGTGTCATCTACCCATAATATAAATGGATCAAATAGTCCAAGAGTTGATTGATCATTTCCTACTGGAGGTGGGCTCTAACACCAAACAAAAACTTGCTTTTACCTAAAACATTGTGCTAAGAAATTAGGTGGACTATCTTAATGATGTCATTGATGATCTTTAGACTACTATCTAAAAGCTTTAAGACAGAGGATAGGAGATGAGATCATTGGTAGAAATGTATTAACCATTGGTCGAAAGTGAACAAAATAAGATTGAGGGTTTTAAAAATCAATTGGACATGTAAGAAAGGGCATTGGCACTAGGACTGAGCTGGTTGGTTTTCAAGTTTTAAGCAAGGGACCAAAACTTTATTAGAGTAATAGAGACAATACAATTATTGATGTTTTTCCATGCATATGAGAAGTTCTTAAAAATGTGTGAAGGTACTTAGAAAAAAGAAACTTATGTCATTGCCAATTCTTAGGTGGAATTACAAAAACTTGTTGACTCTAGATTTTTCAAGAAGAAAGAATTGGTATAGAAAGTCCCATAAGAACATGGGACCAATTCAAAAGGCATTGATTGAAAACTTTCATTTTGGCACTTCCATTGAAAAATCTTGGAAAAAGTTAAAAGAGATTTAACACATTGGGTAGCTAGTAGAACATACTTGGAAGTATCAAGATTTGATCATATAAATCCCGAATATTGATAAGATTAACAAATACAAATTTTTCATCAATGGCCTTACATACTAGATTTAACATGAGCTCAAAACTTGAAAGATCATAGGATTCAAGAAGGGAATACAAGTTGTTCATAATTCAGTGGATTACAAGGCATGGAAGAAAGATATGGGTGTGGTGGAACAATCATATGAGAGTAGGCAAGAGAGTAATAAGCATTGGAAAGAGGATAAAAAAAATAATTTTGGTTTATTTAAGAGTCCATGTGCTATCCCTACATGAAGTAATCAATCCTCTTACTTGGGTTATACAAAATGTCAAGCTCTACAAGAGCACAATGAGTCTTGGAATAAAAGATTATGTTTTGGAGGATTTTCTCAATATCCTTTAAGGTGTGGAGGCTTAGAGTACTATGTTTATGGTGGAGAACATTACATCCAAGAATGTACTTGAAATTCTTAATTTAGAGATAGTGGAAATTGTCAGCATGAAAATTGTAGGTTGAATGCAACTGAATTTGAACCTAAAGTTTTACGGATGATTTTCATTAGGGATGATTAAGAGAAAGAGATGAGACTTTTGGATTCCATGCAGTAGGTACATAAGGGTCGAACCACCACAATGGGACGTAGAGGACTTGATGTCTAAACAATGTAGTGTATGCCTAGGAGAGTGGAACATGGAACATGAAAAACATGATACTACCACTGCCTTGTTGGATTGATTCCTCTTTTATTAATAAAAATCATGCACACTTCAATGTGTGGGAGGAGCAAATTGGTAAAGTGACTTGAAGTAAGGGCATATGTACTTAATTGCATCTTTAAGTAAGAAGCATAAATTTATATCATGACTCAAAGTAATGAGTACATGTTATTAACTATGACTTCGAGTAGAAAGCATAATTTTGGGGATCCTAACTCAAACTTGGGAGCATAAGTTTAGGGATGGAGGAATAAGTACCTCCAAATTTCTCCATACTTTTATTACTATAATGTGTAGTGCAATGATTTATATTTCAAGTGAGCCTTACTCTAGGTTGAAAGTTTGGTATAGTTTGCATGCAAAAAGAGTAAGCTTTCTATTCCTAGAATTGGGTTGTACAAGCATCAATAAACCTTAATTAGATATCAAGTTGAGTTCGACATTTGCATTGTACAGTTGATTACCATAACTATTGAACCTTCTTATCTATAATTGTCAAATGAACTTCCAGTTTTTTAATATCCTTGAAATTTACTTTGTTCTCCATGTTTGAAAAAGTGCATGAGCAAAGACTAAAACTCTTCGGATGTCACTTATTTCAAGTAGGGGAAAGTGTGGAGTATGCCTTGTTGGTGGTCCAATGACTGCTTCCCTTCTGGAATAAGGGCCAAGATGATTATAGAGATCCTTAAAAATTCCATGTTATCTCAACCATCACACTAAAGAGTTATATGGCCCTAATTCTTTATGTGCAACATCAAAAAAAAAAACTGTAAGCTTGCAATGGAGCTTTGGCTCTGATGCTTGGATCATTGCCTCTCTCTACAAAGCAAGGTTTAGGGCTAGATGCATTAGAGTAGAAATGTTTCTTAAATCTTTTAAGGGAATGATATCTCTATGTGA
>MNCI01003632.1:38099-50410 GCA_015680685.1 Gnetum montanum | reverse complement strand
GCAACAAGAACAATAAGAGCAATCTAAAAATCCCAAAATTACTTGCCAAGGATGATACTATCTAAACCACTAGCTAAACAATTTAAACAAAACAAAAATAAAACATAACTCACAGGACTATGACAAAGAGGCTGAAATCTTTCCTTTAGCAAGCCATCTTACAAGCAATCGTCTTTACAAATGTTCCAAGATCCCAAGTGTGATGTGTAAGACCCAATGTGATATGTTGATCCTTCCTCCTTGACCCCTAAAGCCTTTTTATAGGGTTCAAAGGTAGGTAGGGTAGTTACAAAATATCTTGGGTGGTTTAACCACCATAGAGATAAAAAAGCTACAATGGACAAGTGTCCTATTCAATTGCCAAGTGTCTTCACTCAGTTGCCAAGTGTCTTCATTCAGTTGCCAAGTGTTCACCATGGAGAGAAAAAGGTTGTAATTGACACGTGTCCCATTTAGTTGACAAGTGGCCATTGTGGAGACAAAAAAGCTGAGGGTGACAAGTGTCTTTTGTAGTGGTTACAAACATTTAGAAAATTAGTTATAACTATCATAGGAGGTTATGACTTCTATAAGAAGTTATTATCATTATAAAAATACAAAAGTCACTTGTTATATATATATATATATTATAGATTTATTAGGATCTATTGGGGAGTCATATCTTTGGCCCCTAACTTGATGAAATTAATCCATATTCCAGACCACGTATGATCTTCATACTTGGTTAAAATGCCGTTAAAAATATTAAATGCTTCCCCGGTCTGCACCATCTCTGTCTGGCCATGTGCCAAATGACGTTACATCTTTTTCTGAGCATTTTGCAATCTTTCCAGTAACTCTATGATCATCTCCATCTTTGCAGCATTAGCACAAGATTTAATTGAAATCCTAATAATCTTCGCCTGGAACATAATCCTTACCTTCCAAAAGCCTCATCATAAGAATCCCATGACATGCTATGCAGGGTTTGAAACAAGGGATTCCCTTCATAAAATGTAAAAAATTCTAGGGCATTTTGTGGATCCTTCAACATGCCCAAAATCCTCTCAACGTGGGTAGTTATCATTCTGTGAGCAAGGTTTTTAGAGATGGGTTAAAAGTGCACCCTTTCTCCACCACCAACTCAATAATTTACGAAACCAGAGTCCAAAACTCCTCATTTGTTGATTGATGCGAGGTACTAGCAGACGAAGAAACAACATTATGGATTTGCGATTGAAATGGGCGTGAAACGTGAACACCACACTGCAATTCTCTTGTGCTACGGCTCCATGGTTTGAGGCTCTACCTTTTTGCTGTTGTTGATGTCGTTGTTGTTATTTGGATTTTGATTTTGACTTGAAACCCTACAAACCCTAACCACCGGCTGCCTACGCTTGGTCCTGCTGTTGCTGCTGCTCCTGCCGCTGCCATCTAAAATTCTTAAAACCCTGTCCTTTTCATCATTCTTACCATGATCATCGCCAATTTTGGCGTCCTTCTCGATCTCCTATTTGAGTTCATGGATTCGCTGTTTGTCATCGGGAACGGCAAGGCTAGGGAAGCTAGATTTGTTGTAGTAGCAGAACTTGGTGTCGGTGCTATCGCAGCATGGGCATGCCAAAACTTTGCTCAGCTTTTTCGACGGTACTTCCGAAGTGGGTGTAGGATTGACGTTGCCGTTGGTGAGGTCGGAGCTGCCGCTGTCATCATTGGCATCTTCGGCGACGGCAGCAGCAGCAAAAGATGAAGAATTTTTGTTGTTGTTCATTGGAATGGTTTTTCCAAACAACTTGAAGGAGGGATCATTCCAGCACTGCTTGTTTTTGGGGGTATCGCTCGGCGTCCGCGACGTCTTACTCACCTGCTACGCCACCATGTATGTGCTGAGTTTGCAGCATGAGCCAGCAACGTGAAGAACAAATAGTAGAGAATCCCCAAGCGGAACAAATAGCAGAGAATCCCCAGGCGCTCCCTGCTCCCATGGCAATGGCACAAGTGTTTTAATCCATGCTAAACTCTATCTCGAGCAATGGCGTCTATGATTTTAAGGAATGGCTTAGGTTGCCTCGTCCTTCGTGCTTTCAATCCATTTAAACAATGTTCCACATGGAGGATTTTCTTGGGTTTTTAATGAAATAATATATGAAAACATTTTTAAATTTGGAACCTAGGATCGTTGATAAATGCCTTAGCTTGGCAGCTGACAACATTTTCAAACACAGATGCCAATAACCCTCATACCAACAACCATCTTTTTCATCCTGTATCCAGGGTACTGAGCATCACGGATTTTACTCTACCTCGTGGCATCCTCACACAACTTTGGATGCACTGATTATAAAATAAATAAACCTGATTTATGCCAATGTCTTAAAAATCTTTATTTCTTATTAGCGTCTACCAAATATAGCCCTTGTTGCTAGAAAATCATATCTTAGAACACCAGACTCAAGTTTCCATCCTCCAAATGCTTCATGCATGACAAGAAGCTTCGAACCATCTCTAATCTCAGAGCCATACTGTTCCATGAAATGGCTAAATGTGCCAACAATTACTTGTACTAGTTATGGTCATTCATATATGTATGTCTCATTAGTCCTATTGCTTATATGCTTACTTTAGGCATATTTAGTATGTTCCTATCCTATGGACTAATGTGTTGTATACACTTATGTTGTACCCGTAGGTGTTGTGTGTTAAGTTTTGCGATACTTATATCACTACGTCCTAGGAAACCAAAGACACTTTGATGAATACTATCATTAAAGAACAAATTGAAATTGCAACACACTATAAATGCCATAATAACCATGGTGTTAATGACATATATTATACCTAAACAATTAAAAGTATGAACAGAGACAAATAAAATTATATAATATATCTTAGTTATCTATTGTTATTTATTTTCTGTAAATGAATGAACCAGAATCAGCACATATATAAGTTAGGAGAAATAGTAATGTCAATAAAATGGATAGACATTAATTAAAAGTTGTAAATAGTGGAACTAGTAATAACAAACTTTAATTAACAATAACTAATACCATGACGATGAACCATGAACATAGACGTTCTTACAAAATATAGACCCTTTTAAACATGTTAAGATTGATAAAATACATCAAATCTTTAACATTGTGATCATTGATGTGTAGTTCATATTGGGTCTACTTTTGAACACTTCGCTACTTTTGAACTCTAGGATGGTGTTGAGTGGCACTTCTCTAAAGTAGTATCGTTTCATTTGTACTATATGGATTGGGCATAAATAATGAGTTAGATTATGTTTTTAGGCTTAGCTTCATCATGTCTACCCATGTACATATTTTAATTTAATAAAATAAATTAGAGTAATCTTTGACCTTCTTATTCATTAAAAAATTTAAATTTAGAATTTTTACAAGACTTTGTGACTTAGTTACAAAAAATTTAATGGGCTAGCTAACTAAAAAAGGAATGCATGACTTTAAATTGATAATTTTAAGATGTCTTCGTACTTGAGTAGATGTTGGAACCCGAATAAGTGAAAATTAGGTACACTGCAAGATTTATAAAAGTTTGTAACTCAATGCTACCTAGTAGGATAGAACTTATGACCTAGGGTTACCAAGCCAAGACCCATACCACAAGGCTAACACATTGTCATAATGTCTTTGTACATGAATGATTTTAGAGATAAAGATTTTCCTATTTTTTCATCAATTTTGTTATGAAAAATGCTTAAATGATAAGTAGAAGTAATAGATGTTTGTTAAAAGATGTTACATATATATTTACATATTAAAATAGAAGTAATAAATTTAAAAAGTAGGCAATTAATAAAGGAGGTTCAAAAATAACAAAAGAATATAAAGAATTGTAATAATGACATCAATTTGCAAAATATACCTCTTAAATAGTGCCACCAAGAAAGGATTCAGGGTTATCAAAGCTATAATCATGTTTTATTCTAAATGTTTAATTAAAAGATTTAAAGGTGATGAGTGGCNCACTCAACCATACGAATACAAGCATTACATGCGCGATCCGGTCGAACTCCGCAGACTAAGTGCCTACACGCCTCATGGAACACTTAAGGTTAATTATTCGTTATCTTCCCAGACTTACTTGTAGTTTTCACAGTTGTATGGTTAACTAAGTCTGAGGTACATGATCTTTATAGTCTTTTATGTTTTATCTCCTATGCTAAGAGGTGAAGGGTGAACAGACTAATTACTAACTTTAACTAACTAACTAAGTCTGAATTAACCTAGCGTTAGCATCCGTTCCCACTTACTGTTCACACCCTGAACCAATGCAACCTTGGTTACCAAACGCTAGTCATTGCTGGGATCACCAAGCGTAACGCACGTGCTCGAAGCGGTCGTACTGAGGCACTTAATTAGGAGAGAAGGGTTGAGAGAGATTTAATTACTAATAAAGCATTTAAATAATAAACAGTAAATAAAGTCCTAATTAGCCTATTCCATGCAATGCAAGTTTTATCGAAGAAGTTCGTCTTTATTGCCATACACAACCATGTGTTCAAGTACAATATTTGCTCAAATAAAGATCCGTTCACTTTGGAGCTCCTCCTGCGGGCACATGGAAAATATTCTATCTCTGGAGGGATCAAACTGCCAGAGTTTCACTATGGTCTAAGCCTAGGATGAGAAACAAGGGAGAGCCACCTCTTACCTATAGAATTGGCGGTGGACCGCGATATCGCGGGGGACAACGCGATATCGTGTATGTGATATCGTGGCTGCCGCGATATCATGTCCCATCAAAAGGAAACCTTATAGCATAATTTCTATAATAATCCATACCAAAGAAGCAAATTAGAATGAGATTTTGGAGGTAAGAGGTGTTAGAACCCCAAAACAATGAAATTGTATGTACACCCCAAGATATATAGTCTAATTCGAACTTTATATCTCAACATTGATCACCATAATCAAAACCACAACTTGGAGCTTTCAAACTAAGAGCCTTAACACTAAGTTAATACCTCATTGTTGATAATAACATTTTAATAGGATATAAATACAATAAGATAATGTCATGGTAAAACCTATAACAAATTAAATAAACATTATCTTCAACCTCTATAGCTGCATAATATTATTACATTTAGTATGCAAGAAAGGTCAAATTTTCATATAATGAAAGCACATTATCTAAGTAATGGAAAAAAGATTGGAATGACTTATTTATCATCCATAATCTAGATGAGATAGATGAAAGGGCTACATATTTGGAGCTTCCTTCATACATCCTAAAAGAAAAAATTATTTTAAGCATAAAGAAATTGATGCTTAAGAAGGAATGCGAGAATATCATCATTGTCATCTATTAAATATATTACTTATTGCACAAACTTCTTGTTGTGTTTTATATTAATACTTTCTTTACTTTAGTATTGTACATTATGAATGTTATGTTGCAACACCATCACAGTGTCTTATCATTTTTCTTTATTCAATGAACATTTGTTACTTTATTTGTTAGTACTTAGTTATAATAGTTACTTGCGGTTCTGAGTAGTCATTCCATTTGATGCAATGCTTCATGTATCTTAAATATTAAGGCTGTCGTATTTCATCTGTGTCTAAGTCCTCTCCTCTCTGAGTTTTTAGCTATTCATATGTATCTTAAATATTAAGGCTGTCGTATTTCATCTGTGTCTAAGTCCTCTCCTCTCTGGGTTTTTAGCTATTCATTTACTCATCGTTGATCTTGTGAACTTTACATGGTATTCCAGTAGGATGGTAAGTAACTCTTCATTCAAAAATGATAAAATACCATGATGAGAAAAAAATCCTATGCATCAAATTATTATATATGGAAACCTCATATGATATTTTTATTACGAGGAAATGGTTTAGAAGGAATCCTTTCAGAAACTACCATTTTTTGGACAATGAAAATAAGATGGCATAGGTATTGATTACATTATGTCTAATGAATTTATGTAGTTGATGGAGAAATAGGGTTCTACATAGAAAATGTGGAAACGTTGGAGAAAATGTTTGAAGTCAACAATGAATCAAAATTAGTATCTCTTCAAAATCAATTAAATTCACTTTGTTTGAAACAAGGTGAACTTGTGCCACCCTTATTCGGAAATTATTAGCATTGCAAGCTAGATCGCAAGCTTAAGATGCAAGTGTATTAGATGAAATAATAAAGTTCTATCTTCTTAAGGAACTACCACCAACATACAATCTCTTTAGAAAAACTATAAAGAATGACAAGAATGACTATATTGTTATCAAGTTATGCACAAAGATCATTGAAGAAGAAGTAGAGATGAATGTGTACACCTCAACAATGAAACCAAACTTTCAAACAATCATGTTGAAATTCAAAGAAGAGAGAAAGAGACAAAATGTGTTAAAGTATTTCATATTTATAAAAAGAAGGGTAGTCATGACGTAGATCATTGTTATGATAATCTTAACAATCCTAAAGCTAATGTCATGACAAAAAGAGATACTAGTAAGTTTGTCAAAAACTAGGTGAGAAAGTTAAATAAGAAAGATAAAAAATAATCTAAATCAAATCATGGAACAACCAATATTATAAAGAATGAGCCTTAGCCTCCCACCATGTACTTTAATGCTTTGATTGTGCATGAAACCTGAAATAATTTTTTATATATTGATTCTAAAGCCTAAAGACATTTTCCACAAAATTTATCGTTATTGACAAACATAAAGAACATTGCTAATCTATAGCATATAAGAATTGGAGATAGTCAGTCAATTAAAATTGATAAAACTAGGGGCATGATAGTTTCTATATTAAAACTACAAGATGTTGGTTATAACAAAGAATTTTTTATTAATTTAATTTTAGTATTCCAATTAATAAATGAGGTTTCTAGGTGTTAGATTTTAGAAAAATAAGCATGACTTGTCATATTGTATGATACATTGTGATGGTGTTATTGCGGCCTATGGTATTAAAATGCAATAATATATTTAAATTGGTGGATCATCAAATCGAAAGGATCTATGTGATGGAAAATAAAGATTCATTGAGAAAAGGGCATTTGAGAGTTGCGCATGCCAATATTAAAGCCTTAAAAAATATGAATTAATTTTATCTAGAGATACCTAAGTTTTCTGAAAATGAAATATTTGTCTGCACCTTGTGTAAGATTGGAAAAATGCACGCTCTACCATTTATAAGACAGCATGACATTAAAACCATAAGACCACTTGAGATAATATATTCAGGTGTATGTAGACCATTTTCATCATAAAGAATAAGAAATGAAAAGTATTTTGCTATTTTTGTTGACGATTTCAGTCGAATGACATGTCTTTATGAAATGGTCCTAAAGTCATAGATTTTGGAAAATTTTAAATACTTCAAAATTATTACTAAAAAAAAATATTGAAATAAGTGTTTTAAGATCCAATGGTGATGAAGAATATGTTTCAAATGAATTTAAAGAGAATTATGATAAGCATGATATAAAGCAAGATTTCACAATGTTGTATAGAGTCAACTGAATGACATTGTAGAGAAGGAAAACAAAACAAAACAAAACCACTATGATATGATGCATGTTGAATGATGCTCAAATACTAAAATCACTGTGGATGGAAGCAACATACTATGTTGTACATACTATTAAAAAAATTACAATTGTAGTTTTAAAAAACATAAATCCAATTAATATATGATCTAACAATAGGGAATTGTCAATATCACATCTTTATTTGTTTGAAAAAACATATTATGTTTATGTTCCGCAAGCATATCGTTGAAAGTTATACCCTTAAGCCATGGATTGTTTTCTACTTGATTACTCATTAGACCACAAAGCCTAACAACTATGGAAAATAAAGTATGACAAGTTGCTGGAATCATGAGATGTCTTATTCGTTAACATTTTTGACAAATCTAGTAACATCGTGAATCATAGTACTGCTAAAAATACCATGGTGATCCATAGCAAAGTAATTAATGACTTACAACCTTTTGTGATCCTTTATGAAGATGACGATAAAGAAGCTAGCATAACTAAGCCTTTTAATTCAATTGAATCCTCTATGCAATGGAAACCATGGTGGTTTAATAGTAATTTAAGAGACTTAAGATTCGTAGAGTTAAAATACATCCATGAAATGACTAGGAAATGGAAAATTATTTATAATTGAAGAGCATTCTCTTGTGACTAACTCAATTATGATATTGGAAGTAGGAGAGCCTATGAGTGTGTGATGAGTGGCGAGGTACCCCTACACCCAACCATATGAATCACTAAGAAGTTCACACATGATCTAGTTGAATTCTGTGGACCTATAGTTCTGTAGTGCACTAGTTTTTCTAAGAAGTGAAATGGTAGTTGACAATGTTCGTTGTCTTTCCAACTAGACTTGTGAAGCTCAAGGATATGGTTTAAGTGTAATTGAGGTACATGATTTTTATCATTTTATGTTTTATAAGTTTAATTTCCTACAACAAGAATGAAAGATACAGTAATTTACGATCTAATTCATTCATTGTTTAACTAGCCTAACACAAGTACCCATCCCACTTTCCTGGACACATCTTGAAACACATATACTGCTGCTGAGCTACTAAACATTAAGCATTGTTGGGTTATCAAGCACTATATTAATGCTCGAAGTGGTCATGCTTATGTACATTAACAACTAGAAATTAATTGCTTAATTCAAATGCATTAAAGTGCATGAAAGTAAAGTGCATTAAAAGAAACATTCATCTATTCTCACTGCTGCAAGGATTATCAAAAGGGTTTGTTTTTATTCCCATCACACTACTACGCTCAAGTACATCAGTGTTCGAATAAAGATTCATACACACTCAAAATCCTACTACAAGCACTCAAATAATATTCTAACTCTAGAGAAAACAAATTGTAACAGCTTCGCTAACTATGACAAAAACTAGTATGAAAATTGATGAGTCGCCATTTAGTCAACTGCGATATCACATATGCGATATCGCAGCTTGTCTCCTCATCTATAAATAAGAGGTAGACAGTTCCAATAGGGGATCAGTTTAGAGTTAAGTTTTGATTTTAGTTCTTGTTTTTCTCTCAACCCTTTTCCTCCTAGTGTATGCCCATAGTGTGGTGATTGTAATTGTACGACATCCTTATTCGAGTGTGACGTATTTGGACACGCACATGACTAGAAATAAAGATCGAGATTACTTCATCATTGTAGCATTCACTTAGCTTAATTATTTAATTAATTATTATTTACTAGTTTCTTAGTTAATCTCTTCTCACCCTAAACTCCTGTTAAACACAGAATGAGTACGACTTGATTACGAGCATTTAAGTGTGACTACTTGGTAACCCAGTAGTGTACCTAGGATCTGCGCTTGGTAATCCCAGTGGTAGTCATGGATGAAGTTCAAGATATGTATGCATGATTAAGGAATAGATGCTCATCACATTTACGCTAGCTTAGACTCTCTCTCGCCCTTTCTCTCTTGGCTTAGTTAATATTACCTTCCATTGTCTTCAAGAGTAGCATTAACATAGAAACACATCATACACCTCACTCTGGACTAAACCATACGTGACAAGCTAATACTAGTCCAGGCGGGAGGACAGCGAACTGCGACCTAAGGATAACTGTCTAGATACCATAACTAGTCCATCTACAAAGTTTGATTGGATTGCGTGTGAAATGCTCGTATTCGTATGGTTGAGTGTAGGGGTACCTCGCCACTCATCATTGGTGCCATTGTCGAGCACAGTGCTAGTTATCTAGATTAGTTATATCATACAAGGTTGCGGTATAGGAATTAACGATATATCTTTTATAGGAAGAAATAATTATAAAAAGTCACATATAAATTCACACAAAATTTCACAACCATGGCTCCCCTACAAGACTATGATAATGCCACATCTAGTGAGGAAGTTCATTGGAGAACCAACGAACTATATGATAATGAAGATTGGAGTACGCAACCCGAGGTGGGGATTTCTTATAAACATAAACGAAAGCAATGTCATCCCAATGCATGAAAGCATAACTTACCCAATGATGATGAAGCCCCTCTGGCCACTACAAGCCTAACACAAATACATGCGGCTGTTCAAATTTCCCGTAGGCATCGGAAAGAGAGCCTTCTACCCAGGCTTGATTTAAACAACTTTCCCAAGTTTTTAAGAGGCTACAACTTAGATCTGCAACAGCATTTACAAGCCTTCTATGATGCCTACACATGGAACAACATTGATAATGGTTGGCAAAAACATAAGGTCTTTCCTACAACACTCGTTGGCCAAGGAAAAGTATGGTATAGATCATTAAAACCAAAATCAATACGACGTTGGCCAACCATGGTATCGTAGCGGCTATTTTTTTTCTCACTAGCTGATAGCGCTAAGTGCCCCAACACCTAGCCAGCTACTTGCAACGAATGTACATCTTGTATTTAGGCACGGGCATTCCCTGCCTTGCCAGTACTCTAGTAACTGGCGCTACCTCCTGTGGCTTACACAGGGGGGTGGTCTAGCCTCGCACCAGACCTGGCTTGGCTCCCAGCTAGCCGTGGCACCACACTAAGGCATTCAATCTTGGCTACCTACATATCTACAAGCATCATAGAATCAGGGCCATGTAGTCCTAACTTTTTCATAGCTGAAACTGGCCATAGCAAGTGTGTATGCGCTATGTCTAGATGCCTCTAGACGTAGCACCTTGCATGCGTTATACCCGACGGTAACAGATGTGCATGCACTAAATTTGGATGAGTCCATCTGCAGCCTCTTTGTATGCGTTTCCCCTGGCTTGATCTGTTTAGGTAACTCCAGTTACCTAACGCACTTGCTACACGTGTGCTTTGCATGCATCTGTATAGAACAGATGACTTTCCACACCCTGGGTGTGGACCAACCATAGCTCACGCACGCCAAAACGCGAGCCATGGCATTAGGAGCTCAAAGGGTTGTGACAGTAGGAGTCTTTAACGAAACATATCAAACCTACGTAAGAGTGTCAACCTTGAGGAAACAAATCCAAGCGTGGAAACAAGCACAACATGAACCCTTGGACATGGCCTTAGAAAGATATTATGCACTGTTAAACCACTGTCCAAGCCATGAGTTCTCCAAGGAAAGGCTAATGTACCATATCATTGATGGACTTTGTGATGAAACAAGACAGACCTTAGGGATGTATGCCCAAGGTCAACTATATGAACTATGAACCCATGAAGTCTAGGAGCTTATTAAGTGGGTAGCAAAAGAAGAAGGAGAAATCAACCTATCTCAAGGAGGAAAAATCATCATTGCCAACACAACAATCACTATAGGAAGTCGAGGCAAAGATCAATAAGATGTTGGAATGGACAGATAAAAAGTGTGGAGAATTTATTGATATTATTGGAGATAGAGTTTTGACAACTTGAGACGCAGGACAAAATATCATTAGACATTCGGAAAGAAGGAATGAAGAAGATAAGAGCTCAACTGCCAATCATACATATGAATGCAAAATTTGCCTGAACGATCACCCTAAGGGCCAATGCCCAATCTTGTTACATTTATATGAGCATTGGAGAAGCACGTTACATCCCAACTTCGTATAGAGATACTGTGTTTGATCACAGTGGCAACAATCCCAGTTGTGGGGGAAGCCATCCATAACTGGAGACACCCTTCATATCATCTGAATCCAAATGCTTATCTAGTCCGATACCCTGTTTCTCCAATTGGGCCAACATACTCTATCTAACGGCATCATCATTCTCCTCAATACTATCAGCCCATGTCCTCAACACAACCATCGCCATGTGTACCACACACTTCTCCTAATTTTCAACATTCTCATCCTTTCCCTCCTTCTACATCGCCACCAACTATTCCTAAGGTTTCTACACCACGGCAACAACCTCCAAACGTTACTTGTGCTACTATTGGCAACAGCAGTGAGAGACCTCAGCAACATCGAAGGTGTCCCTTCTTTAGAAATGATCCTAGGAAGGGACAACACAATTCCAAGACCACTGCATCCTCCAACTCAGCATAAGTCCAACACTATGGTGCATCCTTTTCTTCGAACCCAACGCCTCGTGTTACTTCGTTAGGGCCACCAATTAACACTCCAACAACCATACAGCCCAATGAATACAACCATTGAGAGCAACACCCCGATCCTTGCATACCATCATATGATCACAAATATCATAGTGGGTCAACTCTTTATCCAAGAACCACATCTTATAAATTGCCCCACTATGCTTACTATAATCAAGTGTGTGAACCCCAATGGGGTAAGTATGACCAAGTTTCAATGTTTCCAATATGCAAGGATCCTCACCTTTCATTTATTAATCCTTGCCAT